>JAHBCN010002867.1:0-84031 GCA_019359885.1 Listronotus oregonensis | reverse complement strand
GTAAAATTTTGGAAACAGACGACGGGCCAGAAATGTACTAAAAGTTAATACCTGATTGTACCAAGTAACCCATTTTGGTACCTCATAAAGAATTCAAAAAAATAGAATTAACTTAAAGGGTCCTTTTTTTTTAAGGGCCGTGGCATTCTTTCATTCTTTCTTTGATACTTGGACCGTGCCTTGGCTTAGTGCTGACACGGTTTGAAGCGTTTTTATTAAACGGATTTATAAAGAAAAAGATAGTTATCCCAAATTAGGCTAGTGCCTACTCTAATTTAGAGGATTTGATTTTGGAAAAAATACATACATATCTTTTTCGAGTTATTTTAAAAGAACAAAAAAAGGCCAACCCAACATCTTCTGGCCTTTTTCTTCTTTTACTTTTTCCCTTTGTACTTCTACGGTACTTACCTCTCGGAGACTGTGCCACTCTCGCCCACTCTGGTCCAGTACTTGTAAAAGCTGTACTTTCCATTCCGCCGGATTACTCCTGGGACCAGTTAACTTACAAGAACGGGTACTGCAGGTCTATCACCACCATTCCTGTCAGATGTGCTGAGTCACCCCGTCGAGTCAGGTTTGATTGAACAACTCCACAGGTACTTCTTGCTAATTACTTTTCGGACAGCTGATATAGTTTCTAGGGCTATTCTAGTTTTTACTTGTGCGTATAGTTTTAGAACACTTATATTTTATCACTAATAACCTCTGTTCGCCGAGGGTATACGTATACACGGGTACACTACAATAACTGTTATTTATACCAACTATAAGCACCATTACTCTTCTTAACTTAATTTAATTATTAATTTATGTGTTACCCCTTTCTGAGTAGTATAAATATTAAATCTGAATCATATTTAACTTATTTTTTAAGAAATAGAAAAATCGGGTTAAAGCGACTGTGCGACTGACAGATCAGCTGTTGGGTAACCAAGTAAAAGCTGGGCATAGGGCTCCGACTACATGGGCGATAGTCTTGGGTCACTGGCTTGAGGCCAGCATGTGTATTTTTTGTTGTTAATAATCTATTTTCTTAACAATGTGAATAAAGACTCGTATGGTGCTACGATTAATAGAAGTATCGGTGTTTTTTTTAGTTTTTTGAGATTTCCTGTTTTCGTGTAAGAACAATCGCTTTTCCTAACCTGGGGGCCCAAAAAACGGTGGCGCTCTAACCCCAACAGCTCTGGCTAGCTAGCCTGGGTATTGCCCTGTAGGAAAAGCGATTCATTAGGACAAATAACCCACCTAATCCACCTCGACCTTTTATTACGGCAACCGCCAACTGGGGTTGCGTAATAAATAATAAGGATATTAAAATAACTTATCCGGAGAAACATATTGTACCAAATAAAGGTCAGTTTTATTAATATATTAAAAGCATTTAAAATACAAAAATCGCGGAAATCAATGGGTGCCGAAAAAAATAAAAATAAAATTAAGGACAATCTGGTTAGAAAAGAATCCACAAAGGCTATGTTCTTAAAGACAGAAATATCACAGGTCTAACACCATCTAACAATTAGTATATTAAATAGGTGTACCTAACTCCTAATTTAACCATCGACACAGTTACTCTTTTTATACAGATACTAAAAAAAATATTCCCAACTTGCTAATCCGAGAGACAAAAATTAGGTTTTGTTTAAGAAAAAACATAAAACATAAAAATTTATACCAGTCCCGATCTATTAAGAAACAACAGTTTTATAAACTTTTAGCTCCCTACTATTGTTCATAGATAGTAATAATAAAATACTGAAGCATATCTTTGGATTATAGTATTATCTGAAATAGTGTGAAAGTCACAATAATCCTTTAAGTAAAAGATAAACCAGTTTTAAATATGACCAAGTACACCAAGCTTCTTTAACTTTAAAAGAACAAATTTCTGCTAGCTATTAATATTTTGGTTTGAAGTAATAAGAAAATAAAATTAATTAAAATTAGGTTATTTACTAGTAGTGTAATGAGTCTTTCAGTAAGATTAGTGATAGGGTTCTTGATTAATTGCCAAACGACACTGGTTAAATAGAGAACTTTTAGTGCTACGTTTTCTTCTCCGAATTTAAAATCTTTTGCTTAACGAAAAATTTTGTTTGAAGTATACTGATATAAAAATCTACTATTTTTTGGCTAAAATTTCGCACTGCTTCAAACATAACGATACAACAAACGTATTGGGATTTGCACAAGTTTGTAAAAATCGTTTGCAAAGAAAGAATAACAACACTTCGGGCAAAGCCTTTATAAAACGTTTTGCTTGCCGAGAGAATACGATTGTCGATGGAAGAAATTAAAAATTGAATACAGGGTGTCCCAAAAGTTAAGAATTCATTTTTTTTTTAAAGAATAAATTATTCTTATTGCAAAGTTTTCAACAAAACGTTGCATAAAAAAATTTTAGAAATTATAATTTTTTCGGTTTAAATTTGCATTTTACTGAAAACTTTCGTAAACCTTTGATTTTGTATACCTTTAAATATTACCTTTAAATAGGTACTTCACAAATAAATTCTGACAGACTTAACTAAACCAGACCTCAGTATTAACTTTTGGATATTTTAATGAATTTTACAAATATTAACAACGGAGCAAAGAAAACAAAATGCGATAAATAGACACCATGCATGATTATAATTATATAAGACCTAATTCACAAAATTAGATCAAAATCAAAAAGCCCTGCCTTAACAACAATTATAATTTTCGAATTATTTGAATACTGCTTTACCATGAAAAAACATTTGACTAGTTGAGTTCTAAGATATCCAAAACTGCGTCGCACTTCTTTTAAGGATATTGCTTCCACAGTTTGTATAATTATTTTTTCAAAATTTCCCCATCATTGGGTAGTGGATTAGCATAAACTACCGTTTAAGAAATCCCACAAAGACATATCTGCTAACGTGAGGTCGGGGCTTCTTGGGGGCCACACAACTGGACCATTTCGCCTGATTCATTTTTGTCCAAATTTTTTATCAAGCCAGTCCTTTACTTCTCTAGCAACATGGACAGGGCATTCATCTTGCTGAAAGTACATGTTACCTCGATAATCTAATGGCAATTGTTCCAAATGATCAGAAAAAAAAGTATTTAACATATTTAAATAAGAAAGTCTGTTACAAGTATTCTCAAAGAAATACGGTCCTATTATACCATAGTACGAAACTACGCACCAAACATTTACTTTTTTAAATACTGACGTCGGGTTGCTATTCCGAAAAAAGGATTAACATTATTCCAATAGCGACCATGTTGCGATGCTACAGTTCCATTCGTCGAAAACGTGGACTCATCTAAGAACATTATTAGTTTATGGAATTCCCTATTACCACCTAAAATCTTACTCCCTACCCACAAACATAAATCCAACCTTTTTCCATCATTGCCATCTCCTAATGTTTGGTTAAAATGCGGTTTATAGGAGCGTATCTTATTTTGCTTTAAAATTTCTTGAATGGTACTTTTTTGAACCACCTGTTGTTATGTAGCTCGTTTTCTCAAGGATAGTATGGGGTCTTCTCTAACAAACTGCAATACGAGTATAGTCACTGCATCATCTTTATTATAGGATTTTTTCACTTTTTTAAGTTCAGTAGAGATTCAGTTTCTCGAAATATTTTTTCTAGCTTGTAGAACGCCTATTTGGTCACGGGGGACCTTTTATGACATTTTTTATCATTCTTTGCTCCATTTTAACATTTGTAAAAATTAATAAAATATCCAAAAGTTGATACCGAGGTCTGGTTTGCTTGACACTGTCATACTTTGTTTGTGAATTACCTATTCAAAGGCGATATTTAAAGGTATACCTACAAAACTTTTCAGTGAAATGCAAATTTAAACCAAAAAAAGATTATTATCTAAACCTAATAAAAACCAATATCCTAAAAGATATGATAATTTTAAACAATTTTCTACTGTAGCATTTTGTTCAAAAATTTTAAAATAAAGTACTTTATTCTTGTAAAAAAAATGATTTTTAACTTCTGGAACACCCTGTATATAATTTTCAATTTCTTCCATCGACAATCGTATTCTTCTGGCAAGCAAATTTTTTATGAAGAATGACTTCTCCTTGAAAAATGAAATGTTTGGTCCGTTTGCCCCCTTGTTTACCCCATCGCAGGACATACTGAATAAAAAAAATATTTCAACGATATTGCAGATTACCTATTTTACTTTAGTGACAAAATGAAAATAACTAATTCCTTACAAATTAGAATTAGTACAAACTTATATAATTTCAGGCCAATTAATTAACATCCGCACGGTCTTGTAGCTTTGATTTCCTGAGGGTTTCTCGGCCGCTGCCGCACTACCTTAATCCGACACTTTCATGGGGCCAAACTTTCCCTAACTACATGTAAACTTCTTCGCGCCTTAGCAAACAACCCCCGACCGCCAACTTGTTATTTGAGTCTAATTAACAACAATGGCCATACGGAACAGAGCTACTTAGAGCAAAGTAACAATTTCTAAGTAAATGTCCTTCTATAACGGAAAGTTGTTTTAAGTTAATGGTGAATACCCTAAATTATTAGGATTTGATAAATATGACTTAACAAATATTTTAATAAAAAAAACTTGCTAAATGCAATGCTATTGGTGGACATGTTTAAAAAATTTACTAAAAAAGATAACGCTTACTTAAAATATGGCACTATTTGAAACTGTAACACGAGAATTGGTAGCACATGTTACTAAAAAATTGAACATAAAGTTTTTTATTTAGCATTACATTTACTGTTTCAAAATATCTATTTAAGGACATCAATAGCGTGTTCTATAAACTGATAAAATAGAGGCATCTATTAAAATAGTCCTTTGGCTGGACCCCTTTGAGCATGTCATCAGAGGTCCATGCATTTTTGCAACGGTATCCGAAGTCTTTTGGGTTCGCTGATCACGATAAAAATGGTTATAGAGGCCATAAGTTGTCCATTTTTTTTTATTTGAAGTTTTTGGTCATTTTGGGTTTTTTTTTGTAATTTCCCCTTACAAATCATTACTTTATCTAAATATAGATTAAACAAACGAAAATTTTTCAGTCGATTTTTTGATGTTGGAGAGAGTGGGGTAATATGGCCCAGGCGGGTTAACTGGCGTCACAATTAATATGCAAAAGAAAAACAATAAAATCTGTTCTAGTACTGTACAACACGACGTGCGTCGCATTACTCCACGCCTTAGTTTACCCGCCCCACTTCACTTGAATTGAAAAACAAGAAGCAGGGTAGATGATTCTGGACGATTTTTGTTTTCAGTTTCTTCGTGATCGCGATATAATCGATAAAAATAACAAAAGAGGTTAGAAAATGGCTGCGTATGAACCTCTTCCAGTCGTACACAAAAGTCACATAAAAAAATTGGAAAATGTCTGTAATTAAATTCTGTACAACTTTTGTTTAAACTTTTTTTCATAAAATAACGATTAGTAAGAAAAAATCACAAAAAATGACCAAAACCTGAATAAAAAAATTGGACCACTTTTGGCCTCTAAAACAATTTTTTTCATGATCAGAGACCCAAAAGACTTCGGACCTCTAGTGGCATGCTTAAAGGGATCCAGCCAAAGGACTAAAATGTCAAACCAAAGGACCCCGCAATTTTCTTATGGTTTCAACCAATTGTTTTCAAACTTTGCATACTGATAGTTCTCAACACGGTAATCAAAACATGGGTTTCAAACTTTCCATAGTGATGGTTATCAACACGCTGATCAAAAGTATCCCCGGGCACAAAACCCGAAAACCTCCTCAACCCTTCCAAAATCACCCTCAAAGGTCACTGAGGATGATTTTGTTGATAGTTTGGTCAATTGCGGAATTTTTTGATTTGTAGCTACTTAAATAGATACAGAGCTACAGCGGATGAGTTCATATGCAAGTGTGGGGGGTTGGAATCTGAAAGCGAGGGGGTTAAAGAGTATTCCGATACCCTACCATAGAGAGATATTTGCTATAAACTGTACAAAATCTGTAAGTAGGAACTTCAAATGTCAAATCCTTGGGGGAGAGGTGTGAGTGAGTATCCAATTATAGGGGTTGGAAGGTAACACGTGGCCATACAGCTGGCCGTGGAAACGAATTTATGATAAAATGGCTTTGCTCCCCGTTAACAGGGAAGTAGACTTAAGTAGTTGGTGAGATTGGAGTCGTTAGTCGGGGAAGGAGTTATTGGGGTGGGGTTACATACCCCGTAAGAAATCTAGGTACAGGAAATGTGAGGCTGTAGCGCTAAATATTTAAGTGGGTACAATTCGACAACACCATAATAAATACCGCATAGCAACTGACCAAACTATCTGTCAAAATAATCCACAGTGACCTTTGAAGGTGATGTTGAAGGAGGTTGGAAGGTTTTTAAGTTTTGTGCCTGTGAAAACTTTTGATCAGCGTATTAAATCTCTATGAAAAGTTGGAAAACAATTGGCCGAACCCCATTTTTCATAAAAAAATTGGGGAACCCTTTAAGTAAATTTCTCTGTAAAAAACAATGGGACACGAATGATATTTTGTCATTGGTCGGCTTTTGTAATAAAATCAGCAACTTTTTTATTCGAATTTATTTGGTTGTAGTTTAGTATATTGCAACAAAATTGTGATCTTTTCCTTGTCTTATACTTGTCTTTTTTTGTTATTATTAGGAAAATATACATATTTTTTTATTGGTAACAAATTAAGTGGAAATTTGACGATTTTTGTGTAGGAAGAATTAGGAACGTTTTTTATTTCATTATGCAAAAAGAAAAATATACTTTTAATTAAAAATTTAGAACGAAAAAATAGATGACTTTACCTTTTTAATGATGTATCACACGTAGCTTAGACTATCATAAAGAGGCAGTAAAATAACCAAAATTATATTTAAAAATGTATTTGACTCTTATAACCAAAATTATACTTAAAACGAAGCTGAGTTTTATAAAAATAAAATAAAGATACTTTTGCAGGGAAAAATGGTTATTTGCTGGTTCTTTTTTTTTAATAAAAATAAAGCTAAGTCGCTTTAGAAACTTCATGAAGCATTTTTAAAAACGTCGAAAAAAGTAATAAATAGTATATTTAAAAAGTACAAAAATGACCGTTATTCTTAAAAATAGAAAGATCTTATATCTATAAAATATAGGATCTTTCTAAGATAAGTTTATCTAGTAAATCAAGCTAATGTATTCCGATTAATAACGATTTCAGTGATTCAATAAAAACCTAAACTTATTATTAAAGGGTCATACTTTTTCCGTCAGTCCAGAAATAAAAACCAACATACTACAGCTAATAATGATTTAACAAATTTAATGTGTTTTTCACAAAAGAATTGTTTTAAAATAGTTTGGCTAAATTAAAAAATTACAGTTTGCTCTCAAAAACGCATAACTAAAGTTTAATTTAATTTTTTCAGGGGTTAAAATGTCTAAAACCACTGAGAGCGTAATTTAATAAAAAAAATGTTTTAAACTTTTTTCATGCCACCGCTTTTTGTACTTTGATAGTTTTTAATATACAATTTTGGTCACACTGTATATAATGACCTACAGAATATGTACTTGTATATCCATAAAATGTTGGCTGGCAAAAGTTTTATGTTTCGTTTGTCCCAAATTTAATTATATATTTTTTTGTAGCTTAAGCGCAAAATAATACATTTTTTAAAAAAACTAATGACAACTTTCGTAGTAATAAATCATGGCGGAGTAGAAAGTCAGGGGAGTGCTGAAGTCGGAGGAGGTCTAGCTTATTTACTGATAACTTCATGTCATGCTGATGAATGGAAATTTAATGCTAATTCTAGCTTAGTTTGCTCGTTTAATAAATAAGGTTACGTTTAATACGGAAGGGAACAAAGCAAACTGCTTTAGATATTCTAATTTTCCACTTATATTCGCTCATAACTTTAGGGGAAGCTATGTTCCGGGTGGCAGCCTTATTACGTTATCAAGAAGAAAATAAATATCACACTGAGAAATGAATCTGTTTTGTGTTGGTATATATTTTAGGTTTGTATTTTATGGGACACCTTGCAGAAGTTATTTAGATTAAACTGAAGGCTTTAGGAAATAAAGGTAGGAAAGCTATACATTTAGGTATTTAGTAAATCAACTACTTTAGATTTTGCAATTATTTGCATTAATGCAAATTATTTTTTTAAAGATCAGAACAAAAAAGTAAAGATTATTATTTTTAAGTATTCTAAATTATTATTTGTTTCCTGTATACAAGGTGATTCATGAGGAAATGTCAATACTTTAGGTACGTAGTCAGGATCCAAAAATAAACATAAAAGTCTATACAAATATGGGTCCGCAAGGCCTTCGTTTCCGAAATACAGGGTGTTAAAGTTTTTATTTTATTTTCCTATTTTTTAAACTAAATCTATGATAATGTAAATATTGGAGTAAAAATTGGTATCCGGGGGTTTTTTGATATGACGGATTCGAATCTATTCTTATTACGGGTCTTAATTGTAGGGGGCGCCACCTACAAGTCTTTTTACTGTTTTGAACAATCGCAAATTGTTGGTACGGCCCTATATTATATTTTTAAGTAAATTAAATAATTGTTTTGTTATTTTTACGTCAATAAGGTATGCTTGTTAAAAGTTGATATGAGCAACCGTTTTCGAGATATTTGGATTTAAAAAAGTTACGACGCATCTGATTTTATTATAGCAAAATTAAAAAAAAAAAACAAAATATATAATTAAACAATATGTATTTTAATTTTAAATAAAATTATTGTTCTTAAATTATGTTCGGCAAAACATAACCTAGGTTTTATAATTTTTAAAAATTCCACCATTTACTTCTAAGCACATGTCAGCTCTGTGGTGAACACCCTGTATCTCGGAAACGAAGGTCTTGCCGACCCATTTTTGTACGTACGTACGTACGTACCTGAAGTATTGACATTTTCTCATGAATTACATGTATATATATATATATATATATATATATATATATATATATATATATATATATATATATATATATATATATATATATATATATATATATATATATATATATATATATATATATATATATATATATATATATATATATATATATATATATATATATATATATATATATATATATATATATATATATATATATATATATATATATATATATATATATATATATATATATATATATATATATATATATATATATATATATATATATATATATATATATATATATATATATATATATATATATATATATATATATACAAAAATTTGGTAGCAGATTCTACATGTAAAAATATGAAAAAAAGTTCATGTAAACATGGGTCCGGAAATGCTTTGTTTTTATGATACTGGGTGTTTTTAGCGGAGTAAACTGTACGCCACTGGTTTTCGCAAAGATTAGTATTGCTTTCTTAAAGCCAGTTTAATTCTGTTTAAAAAGTACCTTCTGGACTTTGTCGTCCTGACTTACCGTTTTCGAAATAAAAATTAATTTATTAATCCGTATCCGTATAAGCTGTTTTCGCCGGAGACCTTAAATGTTTTGAAGGGGCAGAAAAAATATTTGAATGCGAGTAACAGCATGCATTAATGCAGAGGAGAGCCATTTACAGCATTTGATCTAAAGTTAAAATCGAATACATTATTCCTGAACCATAAGTACAAATAAAATAATAAAATTATAAATAAAACATGAAATAGCCAAGTGTACTTTTAGTTTTATTTCGAAAACGCTAAGTCAAAACAAAAAAGTCCAAGAGGTACTTTTTAAGCATAATTAAACTGGCTTTTAAAGAGCAATACTAATTTTTGGAAAAACCAGTGGTGTACAGTTTTTTTCGCTAAAAATAAGTACTTACCGGCACGAACGCCACTGATCTAAGTGCCTTAGAAAACAATTTTGTACATGTAAATGTGACCTATATTTATATATTTTCGTGTACAAAAACTCATTTTAATATCTCCACGAGTTTTCGAGAAATGTGAAATAAACTATAAAAGACAAAAACCTTTAATCACCCTGTATCATAAAAACGAAGCATTTCCGGACCCATGTTTATATGAACTTTTTTTCATATTTTTGGATGTACAATCCGCCCCTTGATTTTCCTCACAACATTCTGTAACACCCTGTATATATATATATATATATATATATATATATATATATATATATATATATATATATATATATATATATATATATATATATATATATATATATATATATATATATATATATATATAATAAGTCATAGTAACCCAATTCTACAGTGACCTATATAAACCCCGGAACATATGAACAAAAATTATCCCAACTGGAAGACGACGTCCCCCCAAGTTCTCGTGGAAGAAGTAGAAAACGCGGGAAAAAAAATGAAAAAAAGGAAAAAAAACAGGAAATGACGGAATAACAGCCGAACTGATCAAATATGCTGGTAAAAAAATTTTGGGAAAAACTAGCAAAAAAATTTAAAACCGTTGCCTACAAAACCCCAAACACATACCACAAATCTGGGGAAATTCGCTAACATAATACTAATCCACAAAAAAAAGGAGCAAAGAGGACATCAAAAATTCAGACCAATAAGTCTACTACCAGTAATATACAAGATATTCACAAAGATCCCCAAAAAAAAGAATACATAACATATTAGATGCTGCACAACCACGAGAACAGGCGGGATTTAGAAATTTTGGGTTCAGCACCATTGACCATATACACACGCAAGGGGGGAAAACATCAGCCGAACCAAAGAATATGAACTACCACTAGTTCTAGCGTTCATGTTTCAGAAAGCCTTCGACTCGATTTATCCCAAAGCAATAATAGAAGCCTTAACAAATCGGGGGTCGAAAACCCCATATAGAAACTCTAGGCTTGCTAATATATATCAAGAAGCTAAACCAAAAAGTTGTAATATACAAGGAGCTAACCCCTGAATTTCCCACTAGAAAAAGGGGTACGAAAAAGGGGACGCAATATCCCCCAAAGCTGTTCACAGCAGCACTAGAGGAAATTTCCCCCAAACTGAATGGGCCCCAAGGGCCTGCAAATAGATGGAGAATACCTTAGCCATCTAAGATTCGGAACGACATAGTTCTAATTGCCAATACCCCTGCAGAAAATCAACAACAAATAAATGAACTGAATGGGGTAGTAACGAAGTAGGCCCCAAAAAGAACCCCCAAAAAATAAAATAATGTACAACGAACTGGAAGATGAGAACATTTTTTTAAAAAAAAAACCAAATCTGGAAATAGTAGAAGAATACATATACCTGGGCCACCTAATACAAGATCGGGGTCCCTACTACCAGAAATCAACCGAAGAATAAAATTAGCATGGAGTGCATACGGAAGAAATTATTATATTCAAACCCCGAATGCCACTCCCCCAAAAAAAAAAAGCATTTGACCAGTGTATACTACCAGTTATGACCTATGCAAGTGAGACCTGGACACTTAAAACAGATATTGCAAGAAAACCCCGGGGGCACAACGATCAATGGAACGCAATATGGGGGAAAAAACAAAAAAAGACCGAAAAAAAAATGGGGGTGGATACAAAAAAAACCCAGGTAATAGATGTGATCCACAGAATAAAATCTCTTAAAGGGGTGGGCAGGACACCTGGCAAGAAGAACAGATGATAGATGGACCACCAAAATTAAAATGGTACCCACGAGGTGTTAAAAGACCTAGAAGAAGACCACACCTGAGATGGGACTATGCCCAAAAGGGAAACTCGCAGGAACAAATTGGGCCCTATAGCCAACAATAGAGAAAAAGGGGGGCCCAGCTGAGAAACAGGTATGGATCCCGTAAGGGAGGCTACACCATAATTGGAAATGGTTGAATAGAGCTGCAGTGATGATGATGGTGATGATATATATATATATATATATATATATATATATATATATATATATATATATATATATATATAATATTTATTTTTCTTTAACCATTTTTTATAAATTTCCTTTTTTATTCTTGGGAATAGGTTAATAAAGCAAATGGTGGAAGTTTATTGCAACGTTTCGCACATTATTTATTGTGCTTTTTCAAGCGTAAGTATTAAAATCAAAACATAATTCAAACAGACCATCACACAATATTTTTAGAGTATTAAAAGATTAGTGTAAACCATGAAACGAATTACAATTTTAAAATCAACATTTAAAAAGTTCTATCTTAACACAAAATCAGGTACATAATAAAATTAATTTAAACAGGATGCCTACCTTGGAGTTCTGATACATTTTTATAACTAAAAGAATTTTACATCTATGTCCGTTTGATTTATTTTTTATTTTATTAATATTTTTTTAAATAAAGGAACTAAAAAGGGATAAAGGCTTGCTATTTGCATATTTGTTTTTCGATATGCTGTATACAGGGAAGTGGTCGCTGTTATAAATATTGTTTATACAGTGTGATAAGTGTATTAATATTTGATTGTAAAACATTTATGGATTGATTAAATTAAAATAGATTTGACTAAGATTGTTAATATCTTTTTTGTCGTTGACAGCTTCTTTTTTTTTTATTTCGATCATTTCTTTGATTGTTAGTTTTTTGAAATTAGAATCTTGTGACAGTATTTTAGTTTCTTTAAAATTAAATTCATGCTTTGTTTGAGATTCGTGTTTATGTAGGGCAGCTGAAGCATTTTTGGTATATTTGTGTCCGTTTAGTCTATTTTCTAAGCATTGTGTCGTCATTCCAATATATTTTTTAGGACAATTTAGGCATGGAATGGAGTAAATTAGGTTTGACTTTTTTTTCTTTGGTATTGGACTTTTTAAAGGTGTAAATAACGAGTTTACTAAATTATGTGCTTTATGACAAACAACCACGTTATACTTGGAAAAGAATGTTTTTATTTTTTTTGAAAGACCATCAATATAAGGCATAGCTATGTATTTGTTTTCTTCTTTGTTCATATCTTTTGGAGTTTTTTGTAATTTATTGTAAAATAAATATGTTCTTTGTTGTCCCCCAGATATGGTGTTTTCGGGGTAGTGGTTGTTTACTAAGGTCTGCTTTTTCTTTTGTAAAATTCCTGGTCGATATTCCCGAAGTTAACGCAATGGTCGGTCGGTAAGACCATTATAACACTATTTCTTTGATTTTTTGGATGACAAAACACACATTTCTTATCCTAGGTCTTTTTCTGTATCATGTACAGGGACAGAGATATTTAGTGTATAAATAGAGTTCGGACACCCTGTATACCAAGAATTCGCGGGTTTGATAACATATTGGCGAACATTTAAAAAAGTTGTGTTTCCTAATTTGTATATAGACTTACTGGCCTCCATAAGATTTAAATTGATTAGCATATCTTGAAGGATTATAAGGGTGTATGTTTTGTGCAGTCTTTTTTTTTTCGAAACGTTCCCAGGGTTAAAAACAAATAACCAAAAGTTGTTCTGTTAGGATATCTAAGAATAAAGGTTTAAATACGGTGTTTTTTAAATAAGTTTATTTTTTGTAATATTTGTAAATGGCCAGAAACCTAAAGAATACAATTTTAAGTTGAGATAACGACCAGACCACGTATCTTTGGTATACCATTTAGTTTTAAGTTTTTGTTGTTTATTATCTCTTATTATTGTAAGATCTAGAAAATTTATTTGGTTGTTTTTTTCTGTTTCTATTGTGAATTGTAACTTGGGATGGAAGTTATTAAATGCATTTAATATATCGTTAACCTTATCTTGTGGCACTGCTGTTAAACAGTCCTCGACAAACCTTTTAAAGAAAAATATATTAAAGTCTAGGTTTTTAATTACATTTTCTTCCAAATATTCCATCACGAGCTGTGCTACTGTAGAAGAGATGGGTGAACCCATTGCACAACCATTTAATTGTTGGTAAAATTTGCATATTGAAAATAATTATTATTTAAAGCCAGGTTTGTGCCTTCGATAAAATCATTTGGGTAAAGTGATGTATGTTCTTTTAAAAGATTCCATTTTTGGGTTTTTTTTTTTGAAACAAGTTCGTTCGGAATATTGGTATATAAAGATATCACATCAAGATATATTAGTGAATAGTTATTAGGTATATCAACGGTATCAATAAACTGTTTAAAATTGAAAGGGTCTTTAATATAATAATCATTTTGTCCGCAAATTTTGGATAAACAGTTGGAAAGATATTTAGATATTTTGTAAAACGGCGATTGGATACAGGAAACTATTGGTCTTAGAGGTATGCCTGTTTTGTGTAATTTCGGAAGGCCGTATATTGTGGGAGCTACCGCGTTATGAATTATAAGATTTTTGGCCTCACATTCTGAAAGAACTTTTTTATTCAGAAGCTTTTTAATAAAATTATTATTTTTGACTTGAAAGGAATTTGTACTATCTGTTCTTAATTTTTTATAGGTGGTTGTATCATTTATTCCCAAGAATAAAAAAGGAAATATATATATATATATATATATATATATATATATATATATATATATATATATATATATATATATATATATATATATATATATATATATATATATATATATATATACATCTTTATCACATCATATCATGCGTGAGGTAGGAGGTAGTTTGTTAACACGGAACTTAAAGATGTGAAAGTTTGGAAGGGAGGCATAGGAGTGATACAGAAAATACGTATAAATCAGCCTTTTTCACAAACGCTACGAACCCCAATGTCAGCCAATCATAGATGGTTCGAAGTCTTGCGCCATTTCATCTATTCTACATTTAACCGTAATGCTACCCAATGCAATATTATTTACTATATCAAACGGACATTTTGGAAAAGAAGTGGGTAACATTTCAGCAACGAGAGTAGTATGCCGCTTTCCTAATTTTGCTATTAAAGAGATTTGTTGTTAATAGCTTACAAGTCATCATCCTTGTTTTATCTGGACTAAAAATATACCGTTTACTGTGAGTTATTAAAAGTATGAATATTCCTTGCTTTTATCGCCCTTTAGCTTATCTTGGTGATCTTACAATGTTGGTGGTTTGATAGCTTTGTTACTGTAAATTTTGTGGCATAAAAATACAACGGTACCGTTAAAAGGAGATTTAATTAATATAAATACATACTAAGTACTGCTCAACCCAGATATAAAAAGCTTTATAAATACCTAGCAAATCCATAGAATCTAACATCTTTATTCAAAAACAAAAATTTTAAATTACTTTATTTGCCACGTAAAATACCGCTTCCTGTAGGTCAGCAAAATTAAACAACCCCCAACGAGGTTAGAACAGTGCAGCCAGATTGTGAGAAAAAAGTACTCCCTCCTGATAGGGACACCGAAAGGAGCCGAGCGATGCCGAAATTTCCCCCCAGATTAAGGAGAAGTTTTTTCCTACCACGCGATGCGGAGAGGTAACGTTGAACGTAGCAAGTGTTGTGTGCGTTACCTCTCCACGTTGCGTGGTAGGAGAAAACTTTTCCTTAATCCGAGGAAGGCTTCGGCATCGCTAGGCTCCTTTCGGTGTCCCGATCACACCGACAGGCACCGCTTACAATGTGAGCGTGGCTAGCGTACTGCTTGGACAAGGGTAATAAACTTAACAAGGAGTACTCGATCCCATTTAAGCCCATATACGGCAATTTAAATGTCAATTCGGTATTTGTGACGTAATCCGTTTGCCTGTTTGTTTTTTTTACAGGTGGTATAAGGTCTTAATTTTTTAAAATGTTATACATTGCAGTTCTAATAGAAAGTTCATATCCAAAATAGTTTTTAAAAGTTCAATATTTAACAAAAATCAATAAAATAAATCTTCCTTCTGGGCAAAATGGGCAAACAGATGACGTCCAAACATAACCTATATGTGCGGACAAATAGTAAAAATCGAGCACTCCTTGTTAAGTTTACCACCCTTGCTGCTTGGAGAAAGTACTTTTTTCCCACCATCTGGCTGCACTGAGTTAGTAACAGTGCAGCCAGATTGTGAAAAAACTCTCTCCAGTCCCTCCTGATCGGAACACTGAAAGGAGCCATGCGATGATGAAGTCTTCCCCTTGATTAGGAAAAGTTTTTCCTACCACGAACGTAGGCAAGTGTTGTGTGTATCACCTTTCCGCGTCGCGTGGTAAGAGAACACTTCTCCTTAATCTGGGCATCCTCGGCTCCTTTCGGTGTCCCGATCACATTGTGTGCGTCGCTAGTGTGTTGCATGGAGGAAGTACTTTTTTCCCACAATCTGGTTGCACTGGTTAGTAGTCTGATTAGTGACCATTAGGTTAAGACCACGTACTGTTGCGTGTTCGAATGATATTATCTAGACGTTCATGGGAGTAGTTCAAAAGTGCCGCGAAATGCAATATCTACATCGTTGACGAAAGTAAGTAAAAATGGGTTAAACATTTAAAAACTCGGCACCCACGGAATCAGAATTAAAAAAATAATCAAACGAATGCTTTTCTTTGTGAGGTGTTTTGTAATTTGTCAATAGAATCTGTGTTCTCTTTGGTAAAAGATGATTTCTAATACGAATTTAAGGTAATATTTTATTTTTAAAAAGAACTTCACAAAACTTAAAACTTCATTTTAAAGCTTTTTAACATGGATTGCGCCTACTAATAAAAAAGCCAAAAACTTGACTCTAATAAACAGCAGTTGTGGTCAAAACACATAGTATGTTAGGCCAAACCAACCCAGGTTAAAAAAGAACATACTTTTGCTAAGATTTAAAAAGGACAACTTAAAGACAGTGTATTTGTAAGATATTTGCAAACGAAACACTAAATTATAAAGATCCTATTGTTTTTATGATAATATTGGGCCATAACAATTCTTTTATATAGACCGCATAAAAATATTTAAAATATTTTTATTAAATGTTTTAATATGACATTGATTAAAAGCGACATAACTCGAATTTAATGAGTGAAGACCCAAAGACTAAGGATAAATCAAAGTATATTCCCACACTTTGAGTTGGGTTACAGGTAGAAAGGATTTCTCTATCCTTGAGTATTTTATATCACTGCCAAAAAATACTCTAAAAGAATAAACAAAGCAATAAAATAATTTTATTAAATATGTTAAATTTAATGACTTTAAGCCACGTTCATAATAAAATTTTCGTAATTATTATAAATAAACATGAATTCTTAATAAATTGATTTAACAATCCCAAACCTAAAAAACAAAAAGTCCAGAATTACATTGCAAATTTTTTACTATACTAAGGTATACCCGTTAGTCATTGTTTTAATTCTAAGAGGCTAAAGTGTTCCCTAGATAACTTAATTGAAAAAAGGGTTTACCTTAGCAAAATTTTTGCCTTTTTTTTATTTATATAGAAGTTGTATAATTTAGAGTATTAAATAGTTGATTCATTTCATCGCAAGTATGTTGTTTGACGCTGCTTAATGTGGATAAAACTACCACTCGATAGCTTCGTAAACTTGCTTATAAGCTTGTCTAAAATTGTTTTTTGAAAGTTTAGCAGTATTATTTCGTTTTTAAAAGTTTTGTCGACAATGGTTTTCTTATTATTTTTGGAATTTTTAGTGCCTGCTGGTAGCGGCTGCTGAATTTTATCCTCCTAGCCTTTTTCATCCATAGGTGCACTAGAGTTAGCTAATAAGAAGGCATTCGACAAAAGTAATGTCTAGCGAATAATGATAAATTTAATTAAAAAAAAACTTTTTCTTTTTGGAATAGTTTTTCAAATATATTTTTACCCACTCCCTTCGTGCGATCCAGTGGCCCTTTTTTGATTTTAGAATTTTTAAACCAAAAATTCATTTAATGGGATAGCTCAACGTTTTTTATTAGCTAAAGATTTTTTTTGTTATGTCAACTATCAACGAGTAATCGCAAAGTCGTTTTTTTTTTAATATGATGACTAGCTTCCGTCTATATTTTTCCATGGGTTACAAATTTCTCTAGGCTCAATAAAAATTAAACGATTATTTTTCAAAGTATTCTTTCGGAAAAATTAAAAAAAAAAATTAGTGGCACCTTGTATATAAATATAAAAATGATTTACTTGTCAATCTGTCTAGGTAAAATTTTTGTTTTGACATAGTCTTGATGATAGTTGTCAAAAATTAAACGTTAACAGTCAATGTCGGTCAAAATTCTTTATTTAGACGAAGACTTTAAAATAATTGCCGTCAAAAGATGGACGAGAATGAGCATGTCCCGGTATTTTTCACCTGCGTAAAACCATGTGAAAAAATATTTTTTTTTGAAATTTTTGAGACGGAAAATTTTCAAAACTAATTGTTCAACTGCCTTAATTTTTATTAAGTCTATTTAGCAAATTTTTAAACTATGAAAAAATATAGATCGAAACTAGTCATACTATTTAACAAAATTGACGACTTTGCGATTACTCGTTGGTAGTTGACAACACGAAAAACATTTTTAGGTCATAAGAAACTTTGGGCTATCCCATTCAATGATTTTTTAGTGTGAGAAATCTAAAATAAAAAAAGAGCCAAAATCTGGGATCCACTTATAATGGATCGTAGTGTACATTGATTGTTTTGATATCAAACAAAAAAATCTCGAATAAGGGATCTCTGAATTTCTTAGAGCCAACTACTTCTGGCAAATTTAAGTTTCTTTTTTTAATTTTTATGTTAACCCATAAAGGCTTATATGTACGAAGCATAAGAACTAGGTACCGTAAACGCCGGATTTGAAGATGTTTAATCCATTTTATTCCCCAATTTCACTAACGCTGTCCAAGCGCCGAAACATTCAGATAAGACATTTCACAGCAACTTTTAGACAAGGCGGTGGTGCCACTACAGACGTTTTACAAATAGCTTCTACCTCTGAAATACCTCCATTAACGTCTGGATAATACCTGGCGGCACTTAGGGTTTAACGTGGCCCCAACGGCACACAATGTCCACTGGCGGTCACCCATTCAATTACTAACCATGTCCTGCATCGCATAACTTCCCTGATCCCTTGAGATAAGGTGTTTTCCCCACCGGAGAGTACTTTTACTTATCGATCTTATGTTGAACATTTTTAATAATAATTAGAACTAAGTGACCCATATTACTCACATAGCCAACCGTTACTCAACTAACTCCTTACTTTTACAAGCTCCTGCGATACCAAAAATTACTGCTACCTAATAGTAGTTATACTTATGAGTACTTATTAAAATATTTAATATAATCACTAACCTTATTATAAAAGACTGTTCGTATCTTGTTGCTTTTGGATTATATCCTTAGCTTCGGACCGGCGAAAGAACAAACGAACAAACGAACAACTGATCAAATAATTAAGAAAACAACAAGTATATAAATATGGAGAACGCTTCTATATGTAGTGTATTGATGTCTTACTATAAATTTTGACGGTAAATAAACATGGTTCTACTGATTGTTTTATTAAAATGTATGTAAGTAAGAGAACTCTTAATCTCAGATCGGTTATTTAATATTTAATAAACCTTGACCTAGAAGATAAAATTGATCGCTTTAAAATTTTCTTCATCTGAAGCTACGAATTAGCATATAAGGCGTTTTTTTAATTTTAATAGGTTGAATACTTGTGTAAAAAATAATTTGCCATCCTCATTAGCACCAGGATTTTTAAATAAAAAGAAATATAATAATCTGGACGGGAATTAGCAAATATATGTATTTTAGCTTATTTTGTATAAAAAATGCATACAAATAAAGCATAGCGCAATTTGCAACAAATTGTATACCAAAATTTTGCTTACTTTAGTTTGGCAATGCAATTTTCTCTTTTCAGAGCTTAATCTTTGCAGCTTGTAAAATTCGATTAGGGAATATAAGCTTTTCGGATTTTTTTGGAAATAAGTATACAATAAACATATTTGCTTAATATATATTTTTTTTTACCCAAGTGTCTTAAATACTACCTATAAGTATTTTAACTTAAAACAGATTAAAGTCATTTAAAGTAAAAACCTATAACATGCGACCGGCGCTCTCTTTATAGCTAAACATTTTTACTAAAAAGAATGCTCCAATGAAATTTATAATCCTTGCCATATATCGTTTGTGCCTGAAGAGGGAAAAAAAGTTCTCTGTACATACTTTTTTAAAACATCGTGAACCGCAATACTGTTGAGCAATGACCATTCCACGGGCAATATAAAAGACGAATAAGAATAATATTTCCTTTTAGAGTTGTAGTGCAAAAAGATGGCCACACACGACGGCCATTAATTTAATTATTGTTGGTGAAATTAAACATTTGAAAAATTAGCACGTAATAATACCGATATAATGATAATGATTTTAATTTTTTGATCTATTTCAAACGATTTGTGATACGTTTTGTTTACTTTTTTGTAGTGGTTAATAAAATTGGTAATTTTTAATATAAAAATATTTCAGTAAAAGTTGAACATAAGTTTATACTCTTATTTAAAATTATTTTAAAACTAGTCAGAGAATATACAACTAAGCTCATTGGCTTTTGTATAGTTTTAAAATTTTTGTTTGCATTTTTTCAACGTCAAGAAAAAAAAAATTCTGCATCGAGCTTATCTTAAGCATTGTTTTTTAACGCTAAAATACTGAAAATTATTTTTTGCACTCGTGTTTTTTATCACTAATATTATTGAAAAAAATGGTTTCGTTTAGTTCTGGTTACTGGCGAGCTGCTTCTGCAGAGTATTATCCGGTACACATAGCGTACCCTCAGTTAAATAGTACTGGTTCAAACTATTTAGGGTTGAGATATATTCTAACAAATTTTATTTAATTTAAAAGTATACAAGAAGTTAGTCGTCCATGACAAAATATTATCTTTGCAGTTATATTATTATTTTTTTTTTAAATATGAAAATTAGAGTGTCCTGCAATAATTTTGCAAAAATCGGTCTAAAATCTTATGGAATTTATATTATTTTTTTTACTATCACAATTTTTAAAACAGTACGATTTTTTACATTTGGTATTCTTCTTCTTCTTCTTTCCTGGGAGGCAGCGCAGCCTCTTGGGCTTTTTGTGCCTAATCTCCCATTATCTTTTATACCAATCCTCCCTTCCATCCTTACCAGTCTTTTTCCTCCAACAAGTCTAACCACAACTAACCCCGAGATTAGTTGGTCAATATATTTCTGTGGACTTATTTCCGGTTGCCCAAATAATACCTGTCTTTTGTGGCTTCACATTTGCACAGAATATGGTAGGCTGTTACTTTCCCCTCGTGGCACATTGTGCAACTTGGGTCCCAATTGTATGAGCCTATCTTGTGTGGGTGTCCTTTAGGTTATCGTGCCATGTTAGTAACCCTACTGTTATGCGAAGTCTTTTTTTACTTTGTCTGAGTAGGTCTTTCTTCGTTCTTTTGGATGGGCCTCTTATGACAGTTCATAAGAGGACCATCCAAAAGAACGAAAAAAGAACTACTCAGACAAAGTAAAAAAGTGAATCCTCAGTAGGTTTTTCCAGTATTCCTAGTGGTTTTAGTCACTCCAAGGGCGGGTTCTGGTCCAAAGTATGGTGTGGATGATCCCTACATTTGGTATTATTGGCTTATAGACAAATTTACTGTACCGGGTGTTCCACTAAGAGAGGTAGTCGGCTATATCTCAGAAACTACTAATAGTATAACTATCGGGAAAAAATTTTTTAGATAAAAGTGACCAAGAGAAATTGCTGGAAATTATTTTCAAGTCTGTCGGATGGCCGCTAGGGGGCGTAAGGGTAACAACAAAACATAAAAATATACATTTCTCAAAAAAATATCAAATAAAGTGTATCAATAAGTGGTACTATTTTATTCTTTATTTTTCTAAACAAAGGAGCTTCAGGTGTAATTTTTGTCAGTTCCAAATTAAATGGTGGGGGAAGGTTAAAGTTTAATTTAGAAAAGTGCTAATAACTCCGGTTTGCTTTTACCGAATTTAGTAAACTTGGTCTCATTTAGAAGTGCATTTTAAGCATTATTTTCAGGTGTATAAACTATTGCTACACATTACAAACGCCGCTAGAGGGCGTCAAGGTAAAAACTAACTTATTTAACGAAATTTTTGAAAATTTTAAATACAATGATATATACCCTTTACATATTTAGATTAAGAAAAAATCCCAAAAAATAGCGAAAACCGCAATTTAATATCTTTTTCAAAGCGAATATATTAGCAAAATATAAATACGATATAACGTTTTAAAGACACAATGTTTTCTATAGCGATTTCTTTAGGTAAAATTAATTATAAATTTTTACAAATCTAATGACTCTGTTTTTTTACATTTTAACCATTTAACGATATTAGACAACATTGATATTGCACCTAAACGTAATATTGAGCTGATCTCAGTTAGCTTTGAAAACAAGGATGCTGAAATAAAACCAACAATTTTTATTTCAAAATATTATTTTTATGTTGTGCTATTGTGTTTTTAAAAATTATTTTTAGTGTTGTGCTATTGTGTTCTTTAAAAATGCCTTTGTTGCTTGAGGATTAAACTCTACATAAGCAAAAACGTTGATTGTGTAAGGGGAGAAGAACACTTCCAGTGGTACGAAAGCGATTTGCTAAACAAGTGAACATTCTGCTGCCGCTGCCGTACCGGCCTCCTAAGGATATCTCAATACAGACAGCCTTGCAGCTATTGTCGCATTTGCAGACACTCAAAATAAATAGCAATAATATCAACTGCTTCTTCAAGCAATAAAGGCATCTTTTAAAACACAATAGCACAACACTAAAATTATATTTTAAAATAAAAATTGTTGGATTTGACATTTTAGCATCCTTTTATTTTCAAAGCTAACTGTAAGGACCACGCTCGATGGATT
Organism: Listronotus oregonensis; assembly: GCA_019359885.1. Classification (NCBI taxonomy): domain Eukaryota; kingdom Metazoa; phylum Arthropoda; class Insecta; order Coleoptera; family Curculionidae; genus Listronotus; species Listronotus oregonensis. Next base: position 61,281 of record JAHBCN010002867.1, on the reverse strand, counting down.
ATTACAGTTATAGGTTGGTAATTATCTTAATGTTGTATAATATCGTTAAATGGGTTTAAATTAGTAAAAATTACGTAGTATGTCATTAGATTTTGTAAAAATGTATAAATTTAATTTTTACCTAAAAAAATCGTCCTAGTAGAAAACATCGTGTCCTTAAATGCGTTACGTCTTTATGTAGTATTTATATTTTTGCGAATATATTCGGTTTGAAAAGAGATATTAAATTGCGGTTTTCGCCGTTTTGTTAGGATTTTTTTCTCTATCTAAATATTTAAAAAGGTATATATCATTGTATTTAAATTTTTCAAAAAAAATCGTAAAATAGGTTAGTTTTTACCTTGACGCCTCTAGCGGCGTTTGTGAGATGATGTAGCAATAGTTTATACACTTGAAAATAATGCTTAAAATGCTCTTCTAAACGAGACTAAGTTCACTAAATTCGGTTAAACAATCTGGAGTTATTAGCACTTTCTAAATTAAACTTTAACCTCCCCCACCATTTTATTTAGAACTGACAAAAATTACACCTGAAGCTTCTTTGTTTAGAAAACATTAAAGATAAAAATAGTACCATTTATTGATACACTTTATTTGATATTTTTTTGAGAAATGTATATTTTTATGTTTTGACGTTACCCTTACGCCCCCTAGCGGCCATCCCACAGACTTTAAAATAATTTCCAGCAATTTCTCTTGGTCGCTTTTATCTAAAAATTTTTTTCTCGAAAGTTATACTATTAGTAGTTTCTGAGATATAGCCGACTACCTCGCTTAGTGGAACACCCGGTACATTGAGACTTAAAAAGGCCAAGTTCGTCATTAACATTTTTTTATTCCTTTTGCTTAAAACCGTTTCCTTATTTCATCCATTCATCATATGTCACGTATTCTATTAGCAGATCATCTGCTGCCAGACCACGTGACATAGAAATCGGCTTGCTTCGCTCTCATCTGAGATTTTAATGAGGAACTTAGCCATTGTAACAAAAGTTCTTTGCTCTTACCTGAGAACTAAACTTGCATAAGTCCATTTTTAAAAAGCAGTGGCAAATTTAAAAATGCTTTAATATAACTCTTACACTGGCGCCCTAGAAACTTTCTAGATGGTAGAAGATTAATCAGTGAATAAAGAAACTGGCTTAACTATGGATGACCGTATATGCAGATACAATAAACGGTTTTGTTTTTAAGATTTATTAATCTGTTTTATTTATTTACCGCTAGCAACTTAAACTGGCGCTAGGAGAGCAAAAATTTGAAAATTTTGTATCGCATTAATACTTATTTTGCCAATATAAAATTGTTGATTTTATACCCAACCGTTTTATGCTTTATAAAATTCTAGTTTAACGAGGTTAAGCCTTTATGTTGCTTGCTAACAAAAAGTGTAGCGTCATTTTCTGGATAATTAAGTGAACCAAATTGATTTTCTTTTCCATCATGTTCGTAATATTTTTAACGGCCAATAAACAAGTAATGAATGGTTATCTTAATAAAATAAATATATGAAGCAGGTGTAATTTTAATGTTTCTTTTAAACATTTTAGAGTGAATTGAAAAAGTGTACCCCAAAGGCTATTTATTAAATTAATTATTATGGTTTAATGTTTTATATATAATTTAAATGTTATTCTTTACAGTTCACAGGTATTTTAAGTAATATTGGGACTACCTGAAACTACAATTATTTGAGCAAACATTGTATCTTGCCAATAATGGAATTTTTAGGTCGTCAGTATCCAAAGTGACAAATACTAATTAACAGCATATATTTTTCTTGTCGTGTCGTTTGCCGATTATTAAATAACAAAATTTTACTTAAAAATAAACTATATTTGAGTCACAGTGATATGTTTCTTTATTTTATGTTAAAAATTTGGGGTAAAGGGTTCTCGACCCTCGCAAATCGACCTTGCATGTCTTAATTTCAGCATTCAAAAAAAAAAAATAAACTTCTTTATGACACATCATGTATATTAAAAAGCCACACTCGAAAATGTAAAACGTCATTGCGGACACCAAAGGTACCATATTTTTTTTGATATCAGCAACGTAAACAATAGTAACAACATGTCAAATTTCCCATCACGATCGTTTAGTATGCCGAGATCTAAAAATTTCATTTTTTTTTAATACAAGGAAAAACACAAATAGGGCCTTGTTTAGTCCTCGTTTAATGTCCCTATACAAGATTTATGGTTATAATTTTTCTCTATCGATTTCTGTCGGAAAATTTGGAATATATTTCATTAATACTTTAATTTAATTACAGTGGATTAATACTAAAAATATATTAATAATGGTTGTTTTGGTTGTAAGCAATTGTAATTTTGTATTGCAGGAGTTATTTTACTTAAGATTAAAATGAGGTATTATTATAGGAGCGACTATCTAGAGAAAGATATTCCAGCTTATAAGCATGCGCGGTCTTTTTTAATACGTCCCCGCATTTTCTCGTCTCAAATATAATTGGGAAAAATAAAAAGCCGCTTTGCTAACCAGAACTAACCATGACCGACTAGAACTTAGGGCTTTTAAACAATTATATTTCAGACGTGAAAATGCGGGGACGTACTAAAAAAGACCACGCATGCTTATAAGCTGGAATATCTTTCTCTAGATAGTCGCTCCTATTAGACGTTAATTTTTCGTTTTAAATTTAGCTTATTCACGTAGCAGATTTTATTACAAGTAGGCAGTATTACTTGTAATAAAATTTCCATTAATTTATTACATTTCTGTTTTAAACGAAAGACTGAAATTATTTTTAAATTTAAATAAAATCATTTTTAACGGTAACGTATTTAACTGTTTTTTTAATATTATTATGTAAAAATTTATGCTTTAACGATTTTAGTGTATTTCAATTTTAAACATAAGCTTATAAAACTAGAGTTTAAGATACAAGTTAATATAAGGCTGGGACTGCCTGTATGATCTGGCATAAAAAAACTTTTATCTACAACCGTGCGGTAACTTAGGTTACAAACACTATTTTAGGTGTGGTAACTGTTACTTTACCGCCCTAGTGCGGTAAGATCATTTGTACTAAGGACTTTTTAAAAATCGTTTATTTAAACATCGTTTAACAATTATTACTCTCTACGTAAATTACCTAACATATAGATAATATACCTAAAAGTTAAACGTAATAGTCGAGTTGCTCACATTTTCTATATTTACGACTGCCGATTGAAATGGCTTTCTTTTGCGGTGGTGTCATTTTGAAAATGGCTCACACCGATTAAGGTAACTGGTAGTTTAATCAATTTCTAGTGTAAAATTGGGATAAACGTCAAAGAAAAAATATTATCCCAAAAAAACCTGATGGTTGTAGATAAAATACTATACATAACTCGAGTGGTAAACGGTTTTAGCGCACTTAAGTGCGCTAAAAATCTACTTACCACACTTGTTATGTAATATACTATTTTCTTTAAACGTGCATATTTGCCTACTTTCGTACACGTATTTTAGTTCAAAAAGTGTAACTTTCCGGCACTAGTGTGGTAAAGTATAACTATCTATATTAAGACCTAATATCGTATCAGATTAGCGTAATAATAAATTGGAACACTTTTTAATAACAATACTTTCCAATTTGGATGCTTATATTCAATATTTTTTTAATAATGCAATTTTTCTTTAAACAATATTTTAAAGTTTCTGTATAATTTTTAAAATATTAAGTCAAATAACAATTAAACCAGGTTTTCTTCTGTAACATTTTCATGGCAACAAAAGTAATGTTCTAATGGCCAGTTGCACCAACAATTTTACGGAACCCTAGTACAAGGTAATCTAAAAGGCCCTACTTGATTGCCCACATAAAGATTTGGAACAACCCACTTGGCAACGCCCTAACCGGGTCAAGTTTAGATCAAAATTTTCCCTATGACGGTTTTTGAAGCAAATGATGGATTTTTCCGAGGGGATTTTTAAATTCATTTGGGTCAATTCAAAAAATCGCGTAAATAGTTTTATATTTCCATTAAAATAATTAAATCAGTATAATTTGAAAAAAAAATATATTTATATAATATTTAAAATTAAAAAAAAATTAATTTATGTGCATAGGTAAAGGCATAAGAACATGATGCTGTTGTAAAAAGGAAACAAGTGTAATTTAACATTTAGTTAGTAATTGTATTAGTTTTTTTTTTATTTATTTATTAAATGTGTCTAGTTTTTTTTTTTTTTGACTCAGCCTTTTCCGATTTTTCTGTGGCATTTTTGTTATTTTTTTTTAAATAATTTTTAAAAAAATGTTTGAAAATATAGAGCACATCATAATGAACATATTTTTGTTCTCCCCAAATACTTTGAAAAATCATTAAAGCCTTCATGTTGTCTAGTGCTTAAATTAGTTAGACCACACAGGAAGATTTTTGATTTTCCATTTTTAGGAAGTCACTCTCGTATCAGGGTCATTAATAATTTTCTCAAAATCGCGCACATATGGAACAGAACTTTTTTAACAATTTCTGTGGAACCTTTAAAAAACCCCCACAGACAATCAAAGTTTCGTCGTCAATTAGGTTTCCCCCTTACTTTCAAAAAAAAAAGAAACACAGATGTTACAATTATTATATTATGTTTTTAAATTTTTTTGGGGCAGCATAACCGGCTAAAAATTTGCCCCGATTTTCAATTTATATTCATTTAGGTATTCAGTTTCAAGAAAAAAAAAAAATTTTTCAGTGTAATTTTTTAGGTATTGTCCAATCAAAATCATTTTCCGGATACAGCTGCCCCCCTGTTTTTTAATCTCAGCTAAAGAGAAATTACCATCAAGCTTCTAAAATATGTTTGAGTCAAATTTTTTTTAGCATTTAAAAATCATAAAACAACATTGTAATTACAACCCCGAGAAGTCTGTTTTTCCAAATCTTTTTCTAACTTTTCAGTAGAAATTTCCGGGAAAAAATACGACAAATAAAATTTTGAAAAAATAGTCAATTATTTCTAGTAAAACAGAGGTACTATGGCAAAGTAGAATAGGTGCGTTTGAAGGCGACCAATTTTTTTTTGCCAAGTTTTAACCCAGGAAAAAATTTTTTAAAAATTAACAGAGAAATGATCAATTGTATACCTACGTACTTACGGAAATTTTCCCAAAGTAATATTTGTTACTGTTTTTAAAAATAATAAAAAAACCTTCAAAATTAAAGCCAAACACGAATCATTAAAAAACACTTTCAATTTTAATTTTTTTTAAAAAACACCACCACAAAATGTCAAGTTATTTGCCGCCATTTACTTTAAGTATTTTTTTAATCCCGGCACTTTTCACCCCAGATATTCTTGTTTTTACGCAATGTCTGGGGAAAAAAATGCCCCGGTCACTCACAAATTTCACACAGTAAGATTTTTTCAGGTTTAGTTTTTTTTTTTTTTTTTTTTTTTTGGCCGGTCATTCAACGTAAATCATATGACTAAAGAACAGCAAATTTTGTCGCTAGATCTGAAGGATGGCCAGTTTTTGTTCACGGCTTGTTAGTGAAGTAGGCTGTGGGAATTTTAAAATGGCCAAACAAGCAATGTGATTGGCCACATAAAAGATTTAAGGAATACTTAACGTTACGGGTTCCTCTAAATTATTAGTGCAACCGGCCATAAGCCGTCGAAGTTTGTCAAAATATTTCTATGACTTAAAGGTTTTTAGTAAGTCAAATAATGGATTATTCCGACGAAGAGCTTCCTGAAGATATTGTGAAGGCTGCCAATAAGGTGAGTATGAACCTTATTACCAAGTAAATCAAAAGAAAGAAGAAGCAAATCAAAAGCATGACAGAAGAGGTATTTTTGGCGTACTTTTGCGAACTTAAAATTAATATTACTAGTATAACCTAATTTAAAAATGTCTTGTTTCTTTGTCATAAATTAGGTTACTAAAACAATAAATCTTTAAAAGTTAGTGTTTTTTTAATGGAGTCGTGAAAAAATAATATTTCCAATTCTCGCGAAAAGCGTTTCGAGTGTTTGCCAGAACTCCGTTACGCGTCATTCGGAAAACTGCAATGGCGTGCGGGAAAGAATCACTTTCCGTTTTTGTGAAACACAATATATCTAAATGGATTAATTTTGTGGATTCATTAAAAATATTTCCTTTTTTCCATGGCTATCGGCATCATCTATACCAGGGTGCAGAATGTAAATAAATTTTCTCAACTTTTAAATATTTTTTGGAAAAAATAATTTATTGATTATGTTCTAAAACGATCTTTGGGGAACAACATAGTAGTTAGAGTGTTTATGATCTAAGTAAAATCATATATTTAATATTACCACATCATATTTTTTTACTCACAAAACTTATATAATTTTAAACCTGAATTTTGTAAATTTTAGTAAATAAATTTATTTTTTACGTTTTTATAGTTATGTTTTATATGATCATTTAAAGATTTGTATTGTTTCAATAAGATTTTCAAACTTTAAAATAAAAATCGAATTCTGTTTCCCTTCTAATTTTTGATTTGTTTTTAATTGAATCCCTAAGTTAACACATAGTCTGTAATTGCAGCTTATAAATAAACTATTTTAACATATATTATCAATTTTTTACATGTGCCTAATCTGTTACAGCGGGGACAGTGTATTATATAACGAGTACATTTTAGTGCTGATGGCTTAACTGATATTAGGGGATGCAATATCTTTTTTGTCTAACCCTACTTTAAAGGGTTAGTTGTGGTTAGTTGTGGTTAGTAATGCTTAACCATCAACTACTGTACCAAAGTCTCATATTTGTTTTAAATTAAACTTTTTTTTTAACCATAAAATGCTTAACTCACTGGTTAAAAATAAATCAATAAACTCACAAAAGACTCATCAGAAATACAAATACCACACTCCAGTTAGAAATTTGTAACATTTATAATATTATAATTAAATAAGCGTTAAAAATTAAAGTTATAGCTGACAAAAAAAGGTAATAACATCCAAATACTAGTTAAATTAATATTTAATAGTCATGTTATTAATTTAAATTAATTTAGGATATAATAGTACTGTATGACAAAAAAATAACCCTAATAATAAAAACAAACAAAAAACTTTTAGATTGTATCTTACTTAAATTACATAAATATCTCACGATGTGGGCCAAGCGAAAAGAAAATCTGGAAAACATCGGAAAATGAAAACTGCAACTGATCGAAAAAAGCCGAATTAGGTAAAAAACGGCAAGGCTAAACGAGCATATGTTTAGCAAGCTGCACATAGATGGCTGCACAATGACTCTTGCTTTGAAAAAGCGATAGTCTGTCTGATAAAACTAAATGATATTTACTTAAGTTTAAATACTTGGATATATTAGACACCTGTACGTTTAAGATAAAAAACCGGAGCTTAAAAATAATTGGTCAAAAGGGTAAATAATTAGTGTATTCTTGATAATAGAAATAAAACATTATGTTGCCATTACTTAGTGTTTTAGCTCTTATAAAGAAGCTTTATGGGTTCTTGCATAATTAAGTTTATTGGCAACCAGAGGCCAATAAAAAATCCTATTTTAGGTTATTTAACTTATTGCATAGACCGAAATTTTAAAAATAAAAGAAAATTAATAAAATTAGGTAAATTTTGTTTGAATCTTTATTTTCCAGCAGTTAAAATGGCCCTATTATGTGTTTATTTTTTATGGAAAGTTATAAACGACTGCAAAACCTTTTAAATTATTATTTTGTTAGTATTACAAATGTCATGTTTAAAAAAAATACCATTTTTTTGATAAGAGCTGTGTCCTTAGTTACACCCCTATACTATAGGGTTTAAGAATATATTCCTTAAATGCATATTAACAGGATGTCCTATGATCTGGTCATTTTCGATTAAGAAAAACAACTAGTAAATAACCATGTTTACTGACTTTTTAAACCAATAAGATCCACTTTTTGGTATTGTAAATAAGGTTATCGACTTTTTGAACCAATGCAATAAATTTCTTGTTGGAATGTTTTTCTCAATCGAAAATGATTATAGATCTGGTCATTTTTAATTAAAAAAACACCTAGTAAATAATCATGGTTACTAACTTGTTAAACCAACAAAAACCATTTTTTGGTGTTGTAAATATGGTTATTGACTTTTTAAACCAATGCAATAAAATTCTTAACTTTTTAAACCAAGGCTATACATTTCTTTTTGAGGTGTCTTTCTCAATCACAAATAATGATTATAGATCTGGTCATTTTCGATTAAGAAACACCTAGTAAATAACCATGGTTACTGACTTTTTAAACCAATAAAATCCATTTTTTGGTGTTGTAAATAAGGTTATTAACTTCTTGAACCAATGCAATACATTTTTAGTAGTAGTTTAGTAGTAGTTCGCATACTGTCAACCAGGAAGCAACTTCCGAAGATGCCAACCGCTCGTGTTGGCGAAACGTCAAGTCAACCAGACAATCGACGCCGGCCTAACAGCCCAAAAACCATTGAAACACAATACATTTTTTGTTGGATTGTTTTTCTCAATCGAAAATGATTATAGATCTAGTCATTTTTGGATGAGAAAAAACCTAGTAAATAACCATGGGTGCTGAATTTTTAAACCAATAAAATTCATTTTTTGGTGTTGTAAATATGGTAAATGACTTTTTAAACCAATGCAATACATTTTTTGTTGGAGTGTTTTTCTCAATCGAAAATGATTATAGATCTGGTCATTTTTAATTGAGAAAAACACCCAGTAAATAACCATGGCTACTGACTTTTTAAACCAATAAATTCCATTTTTTGTTGTTTTTTAAATATGCTTATTGGCTTTTTAAACCAATGCAATACTTTTCTTTTTGGGGTGTTTTTCTTTATCGGAAATGATTATAGATCTGATTATTTTTAATTGAAAAAAAAACCTAGTAAATAACCATGTCTGCTGAATTTTTAAACCAATAAAATTAATTTTTTGGTGTTGTAAATATGGTTATTGACTTTTTGAACCAATGCAATACATATCTTGTTAGGGTGTTTTTTTTTAATTAAAAATGATTATAGATCAGGTCATTTTCGATTGAAAAAACACCTAGTAAATAACCATGGTTACTGACTTTTTAAACCAATGCAATACATTTCTTGTTAAAGTGTTTTTCTTAATCGAAAATAATTATAGGTCTGATCATTTTTGATTGAGAAAAACACCTAGTAAATAACCATGGTTACTGACTTTTTAAACCAATAAATTCCATTTTTTGTTATTTTGTAAATATGCTTATTGGCTTTTTGAACCAATGCAATACATGTCTTGTTGGGATGTTTTTCTTAATCGAAAATGATTCGAGTATAGATCTGATCATTTTCAATTGAAAAAAAAACTTAGTAAATAACCTTGGCTGGTGAATTTTTAAACCAATAAAATTCATTTTTTGGTGTTGTAAATATGGTAATTGACTATTTGAACCAATGCAATACATTTCTTGTTGGATTGTTTTTTTTTCAATCGAAAATGATTATAGATCTGACCATTTTCGATTGAAAAGAAAACCTAGTAAAGAAATATGGCTACTGAATTTTTAAACCAATAAAATTTATTTTTTGGTGTTGATAATATGGTTATTGACCTTTGAACCAATGCAATACATTTCTTGTTGGAGTGTTTTTCTCAATCGAAAATAATTATAGATCTGACCATTTTCGATTGAAAAAAAACCTAGTAAATAAATATGGCTACTGATTTTTTAAACCAATAAAATTCATTTTTTGGTGTTGGAAATATGGTTATTGACTTTTAAACCAATGCAATACATTTCTTGTTGGAGTGTTTTTCTTAATCAAAAATGATAATAGATCCGATCATTTTCGAAAAAAACCTAGTAAATCACCATGGCTACTGACTTTTTTAAACCAATAAAATACGTTTTTTGTTGTTGTAAATATTGCTATTGACTTTTTTAACCAATGCAATACATTTCTTGTTGGAGTGTTTTTCTTAATCGAAAATGATAATAGATCCGATCATTTTCGATTAAAAAAAACCTAGTAAATCACTATGGCTACTGACTTTTTAAACCAATAAAATAAATTTTTTGTTGTTGTAAATATTGTTATTGACTTTTTTAACCAATGCAATACATTTCTTGTTGGGGTTTTACAACCGAAAATGATTATAATATAAAAGTGGGAGTTTTTCGTTCCGATGTCAACGTCACTGATCAGCGGTACCTGGTAAAACTGATAACATAAATAGATAATTAAAACACTGGCTTCCAAATCCAATAAATGTGATGTGTTAGAGTAATAATAACAGTAAAAAAACATGTCAACTCAGAAAATTTTTACGTTTGATAGGATTTCGATAGGGACTAGTAATGAGTAGCAAATTTCATAAAAAATTATCTAATAACATAGGTAAACGTCCTAGTAGACAGATTTCTGGTGCACGATGATAATGTTATTAATTTTTAATTTATTTAAATATTATAGTAAAAAGTAACAAAATTTTGCACTGTACCTATATATTGTTTTTGTTACTGATTTTATCTTGCAGATGATTTGCGTTAATAAAGAGCCACAATGTTAAAAGTTACTTCTCCTTTGCTAGCAGAAGCAGCCATAGATATGCTCTATATTTTTGTGGTGGATTCATTTATTGTAAAGTCATTTTTTTGGCACACGCCAAAGAAATATTTTTTTATGAATGTTTTTTTTTTGGCGTGTACCCAACAATAGAAGCAATTAAATGGGCATATATATATTTTTTAAAAACGTATTACGTCGGCTCAATTATATACCAATGATATTATTTTTGGGAACTGTTAAAAAATCTATTAAATTATCCATTTTTTTCCGGGCTAAAAGCCAGGACATCTGCTAGTTTTAACTAAATGTGTTTGGCTTTCGCTTTTTTATACTTTATTGTAACACAATAACAACGGTCTATTTTGTTATACTAAATCTTTAAACTCTATGTATAAAAATGTAATCATTATTATCAAAAGCTAAAACTAAAAAGATTTTATTATGTTTAATAAAGAATTATCCTTTTAAATACGACTAGTGTATGACGGAAGGTTCGACCTCGGCTTCGCGACTTAGACCACTTTTGGCCAAAATGACACCTTTGGCCATACATTTGGTTTCAGCCAAAGCCAAAGTTTTTTATAAGTGCCGAAATGGAAACAACAAACAAAATTATTAAGTAATTTGCCGATCGACGCACTTTTCGAACATAACTCTTCTTATAATCGTCAGCTTAATTGGGTTAATACTGAAATTGTATTTAAGCATAATATAATAAAAATAATTTTATTAATCGTATTACTACTTAACACTAAAAATTATTCAGGTTCTTTAATAGCTCCTCTAATAGTTAAAAATTTTGTGCGAACTCGCAATGTTTTTCGTGCCCTTTATTTACAAATGTATGGGCAATGCATATGTTTATAAAAAAAATATGCAATAAAACAAGTAATAATAATTAAGTTTTTGTAAATAGTTTAATTTTAATTATTGTGCATACATAATAAAATATTAATACAAATATTATAAAAAAAGGCTAAAAAACGTTGGTGTTATATAGTAGGCCGCATTGAAACGCGTAGTTAATCCTTTTAGGAAAACTTATTTTATTTTACTAGTTATTTAAAGCCTTGTTTTGAATATCTCCAAAAAATCATTTAAATAAGTAAGCGGCAGCACTTAAAAAAATTGTCCCAAATGTGCTAAATGCGATTTGTGGGTGAAGCGGTGTGGACGAGGTAATGGTCGATCCCAAAGAATTGTTAATGTTAATAAAAACATATATTTGTTTACTTCATTTTATTGGAGAATCTTGTTCAGCAACCGAATATTCAGACCCCATCGGGTGTGTAAAAAAGAAAACTAGTGATAAGGTAATATATTTAATTAATTATAAATAATATAGCTCGCGCCATAACCTCAAATAATAAATTTTCTCATAGGTAAAAGTTACAAGAACCTCGCCAGAAACATAGAAATAAAAATTATTTTTTCTGTTTCGTAATAAGTTTTACTTATTACCATGACAAATAGAATACAGTTTTATTTGACATCCAAATTAATATTATCCTAACCTCTCAACTAGTTTGGCCTTATTTCCTCCTTGAGGACGACCATGGCACTTCAACCATCGTCGTAGAATGAACTAATGAAGCATCATTAATTATTTTTTTGTTTAATTGCACTAATATTAGCGGTGATAATGCTTGTTGCCCAGCCATAATTATAAAAAGTGCCCGAAATTTTAATATGGCGAACGCTCTTCGCTGAGCATACCTTTTAAAAGTCTATTAAAAACTTACACGTTCTTAATCATTATGATGAGATAAGCCGTATCATTATAAAGACTGATATATTTATACGACGACTTAATGTAGTTTATAATAATTATAATTAATTACCATAAAAAACTGGGTAAAAAAACTGCACCTAAAATTTTAAAATTTTATGAATTTAAACAGGACTAATTTTAAATTTTTATGATTTTAAACAGGACTGAAGTAAGATTCCTGAGTTAATTATATCTTCGGCTTTGGCCGAAGGTTGTAGCAAAAGCCGAATAATCGGTTTCGGCTTCGGCTTTGGCCAAAAATTGATCTTCGGTGGAATACTAAATAAATCCCTAAGGATAAAAAAGCATGTATTTTTAAATAATTTAAATAATGTTTTTTTTGTGTTGACAAATTAAATGTCTTACACAAATTATCTTTATATTGACAATATTATTTCTTAGTAGCCATAACAATTAATATTTTTTTTAATATATTTTAAGTTTTCCAACTACTTTTAACCTTAATTAAATAGAACGTTTTCCTATAGTTTAATAAAGTGCTTTTTAAATAAACAATATAGTTATGGAGATTGTTTTTCGCCAAAATATAGAAACGTCAAGACATGATAATAATAACATAAGGGGGAAAGGGTTAAAGCCCGTATTGTGGCGTAAGTTATATTGCTTTTGGCACGGTAAACACCCAGCCCGACCACCAAGTCTTAATAACAAACAAACGGGATAGCATGGCGTGAGAAATGAAGCCGTTTCATACATGCAATAATAATAATGACGATAGAGCCATCAAAGTTGTTTTGGGTGAAGTGCTTTAATTAATAACAGAAATACAGTTCTGTAAATGATAGAAAGCAATATATATTTAGCCAAGTTTTTCAAAGGGATCTAATTATGTAAATATAAGTTTGATTTTAATCCGCGTCTTTACCGATTTGGGTAATAAAATTGTCCACCATTTTTCTGCATCGTGTATTTTTTAGGGTTGTAAATTAATCCTTAATTAAAGTTATTAATAGGTTATGAATATACTTTTTTGAGTTGTTTTGTTGTTATTTATTGTTACAGGGTTAGTCTTACTCTAGTCTTTTTGTCTTGGTTTTAAATATATGTGTACCTATTTTTCTTTGATTTATTCCAACAAAATCTTTTTTACTAACGTTTTGTCTGTAAACATAAAGTTTATGATTATGTAATAAATTGGTGAAATAAACAATACGTTCTTATAATGTTCGTCAAGGCACACAAGTTTTTTTAGTTTTTGGTATTTATACTACTATTATACCAATAAAGTTTTATAAATTTTGATATTATTTAAGTTTTTATTTTCTGCAAAATAGATTTTTATGTCTACAGTATGTCTACACGTAAAAGAGCTTACAAGTGGTTTTATTGACTCTAATTAAGTATCAGGTACCTTGCCTATTGGTCTTAAAATGTTGTAAATTTAATTAAACTATTTTTAGAACACTGTTTTTTTTTCAAAAATATTAACATTTAAATAATGTGTAAGTTTCTTAATTTTATTTTTTCTTAAATATTTAATTTGTTTTAGTGCACGTTAGCGGAGCACAGCTGTCTATCACCCAAAATTTATAATATTGACGTTTCAATATCGTTGCTATTACGGTATTGTTGATGCACTGTTGCCGCTACTTTTCATAAATGGTTCAATTAATAAACTTGATGTTGGCGTTTCTAACGTTTGAACTATGGTTTGAGTTTCAGTGTCAATACTGTCACTTGTCATCGATTTATTTTCACTTTTATTGATGTTATGTATCCTCTGCTTAATGTTTATATAAAATAAACACTTAAAAAATTAAATATCATGATGCTTTTGGCCTCTTACTATGGTCTACTGCTGCCGTGAGTTGCGCATGATCGACACATGACTCAAAGAAACAATCGCATTGGTCCATCACGAACGTCAGCAAATAGCCAAAATCCAGGAATAAATTTTGGTCAAGTTCCAATAGCACGGAACTGCAAGTGAACTGCGAACGACACCAGCGCCGTTTATAAAGGGTTAAATTAAACGCCATAACTTTAACTTGCCAACAGTAACAACTACCGTGGTGGGAATGAAAACTTTTTTTTATAAATAGATATATTTCACACTTTATTGTCTTCTACATAAAAATTAACTTTTGTTTAAAAATGTAAAATGGTTTCATACTGCGTACAGCCGTTAATTTTTTTTCAAATGTCATTTTATATAAATGTCTGTCAGTTCTGCACTTTTAGTTCTAGTTCCCAAGTGACATCAGTATTAGTTAAATTTGCATGCATGGTGCCTTCCAAATTTTAGAGATATGTTTTATTATTAGTACATTATGTCATAAATATGGAACAAAATTTTTTAGAATATTTATAATTTTTAAAGCCCAAACTTAAATAATTTTAGTTTTATTTATCATTTACATTTTAAATAATGTTTTTTTCATATTTTGCAAAGAATCAATCGACCTTGTTGGTACACAGGTCTATACCTTGGGACCAAGACCGAAGTGGTTGGCAAAAAAAACCAACAAATATTTTAGTGTTTTAAAAGTTTACACAAAAAATTCTTTTTAAGTGTGGAATCTAATAGTTGGGATCAACATTGGACCTACTTCATTTTGATGCGACAGCTTTAGTCCAGTAAATGTCTTTTTTTATTATTTGGGAACACCTAACACCTCACACACAACGTGTGTAAAACTGGATCATTCAACAAACTCCTTTCGCTAAATAGTGGAGCTTTTATTTGGTATATCCCATTAAAAGTAAAAATAATTTGTAAATAAGTAGATTGGTTTAAATATTGTACTTTGAATATGCGTAAAGAGTTTTGTATCTTATATTAAAAAATAGTAAAGGCAACTTTCAATTCTAAAGGAATGGGCTGATAAGCCCTTTTTTACTAGCTCTTTAAAACTTATTCTTTCTAGAAAAAGTTTGTCCATTAAGGGCTATTTATATCATTTTTAAATTTATCCCTCATTTACCTAACAACGATTTTTAAAAACTAGGTTACTTAAGAATATTTACTAAAATAACTTTAAAACTTATTTTTTGCAGTTTTAAGTTTGTATTATAATGTAATGTAATATATACTTCCACTTCAACTTAGGAAGATCTTTTGTGGATAGCCTACATTAGTTGATTCCCTCAATTCCCAAAGTTTTCGCAAAGTTAAACATGTTTAGGGAGGGAGGGGAAGGGCAAGTTTTTTAATATGTTTTAAAGTCAAAAATGCCCTTTTTAGGTATTTTAGCCTTTGGCGTCTAAATTTGATGCATTTGCACAGTACATATATTGTTTAGCGGTTTCGCTTGCTCTGTCACAAAACCTACAGCGTTTATTGTCAGTCTTTTCCATCTTTTGAGGTAATACCTCAGAGGCCTGTATCCTGTCAGGAAGTTAGTAAGTATTTTAAGTTTATTTTTTTAAAGCTCTAATAGCCTCTTTGTCTACTTAGGCGATTGTAAAATAAATCTCTTCTTATGTCTTTGACCCGGAGCATCATTTCCAGTGAGTATCTTTTTGCCTCTTTAACCATTCTCTAAGTTCTTTTAATAGGTGACCTCTAGTTGTGCAGCAGAAAGGTTCTGTTCCGTAAAACAAATTAGAGTAACTCTGTTTTTTGTGGCCAGTTGATTAAAAGATTGTGGGCTTTCTCAGACAAGCTTTGAGTCAAAGCGAAATGTAGATATTTGATCCACAAAGGCCTTTCTTGGCATATTTGCTCGATTTCATAGATTTTAGTTTACAAGATGGTAGGAGGTTTTCTAGAGACTTGGCGAGTTTACATTTGTACACTCCTGCCCCAATTTCTTCTTCCATCTTTGATCCGTCCTTATACCAGATCACCAAGCCACGTTCAGGTTGTGATATCTTTTCTCTTATAGTTTGGCGGCTGTGTTTTTGAGTTACTAGCACCGCTACTTAAAATGTGGATTGATGATGATTTTATTCCAGAGCACATGTTGTAAGCCTTGTATACATGCCAAACTTTAATTTTTGATTTTATCCCTTTGTGTTCTAATTTCTCGAATTTTAACTTATAAATATCTTAAAGTGTCACTCATGTGCGATCAAGCGGCTAAGTAGTATTCTATTTGTAGTTTTTTTTTCTAAGTTCATCATTTCTTAAGTTAGGTCCATTTTTGAGCTTATTATTATTGTAGAGAATATTATGTTATATATTTTCATTTTACGTATTAAGAATCTTTCTTTACTTTGTTGTTTTTAAGCTTTTATAACTCATAAATTCGGTGAAAAGTCAAATATTTTTGTCATGTTGCAAATTTTTAAGGTTTGGTTTTTAGAGATTTAATTTCCTCTTTACTCATTAACTTTAATAAGTATACAATTCTTACGCAAATTTTAACAATCGCATTTAGATGTTGGTCATGTTTGAAGAAACAAAAGAGTACATCCATGATCGCTTGCTCCGTTGTAAGCTAAATAGTGGACTGAAGAGTAACTAGACAGTGTGTATGCAAGTTAATCCCTTACATCCATTACACCGTTTTAAAGAGTCAGTTTTCAGGCCTATGTATGTTTTAAAATTCCAAACGCGACATAAACCTCAGCCTAACATTTTCCAATCCCATTTCAACCAGACCTCTATGGACCAAAATTTTGCCATTTATTAACAAATCTTTAAGTAAATACAATAAACAAAAAACCCCAAACTTCATCTTAGACAAATATTTTTGGAACTAACCAGCTCAGTTGAAATAGAACATATTTTATATACAGACGCTTCGAAAAATGATAATAACGTAAGCTGCTCAGTTACCAGCTACCTTCTTTCCAATTACTGCAGTATTCATACTGGAGAATTAATCGGAAAACTTTCAGCATTCAAATCGATTACCGGCTTAAACAAGAAAATCACAATATTCACTAACTCACTTTCATCTATAGTATTAGTAACATATACACCAAACATCCGCTGGCTTAAATTATACATACTTGACAAAACTTGCTAATCGAAAAATTTCAATAAGAATAGTCTGGATTTCATCACATGCAAGTATTCTGGGTAACGAAATGGCTGACCAAGCTGCCAAACATGCCTTGGCACAGAACTTGTCAATTGAAGAAATTCAAAATTGAAAACAAAATAAGACAATCGGTTAAAAGCAAATGGAAAAACCTTTGGAATAAGTCAAACACTAAACTTTATACAATTTAGCCTACAATCATCCCATTTGATATGCTATTTATAAAGAGAAAAGACAAAATGATACGCAAAAGTTAGGAATCTGTCACAGCTATTTAATGGAATTGGATAACCCCAAGGAAGTTTGAAGGTTAATGGAATCCCAATACTATGGCCTATTTGATCAAAAAATGTTCGGCACTCTATGAAAATAAGTGTCATGAAAGGCCCCTCGATTCTGAACAGTAACAAAATTCCCCAAAATATTATAATGTGATGCCTACCTACACACAGTTTGTAGGTAGGCAACACATTATCTTTTAACAGAGCGGGAGCCCCGTTTTCATGTGCGACGGCGCGGTGTTTATGAAACCATACCCGCGCTGTACTGTTGCCTTATCAACCCTTTCAAGCCAATTACATGTTTTGTTGTCGTTTGCGCCGTATTAATTTCGATTGTTTTACCTTGTGTGATTTTATTTTGTTGTTGCAGAAGTTTTTTGGATTGATAAAAACTTTCATATTTTAGTGATTATTGGTTTATTACACTCTGAACATAATTTTGTGTTTATTGTTTGTTATTTACAATATCGTAACAAAATGCCTGAAAGTTGTATGGTTTTGTCCTGCAAATCCAAGGGTAACATACCCGGAATACCACTGAATAGGAAAACAAGCGCAGGTCAATTCAAATATCACTTTCACAAGACCATGAATTAATCTTAAATGGGGGCTTCAAAAATCTTGTCTAGTTTAATGCTCCAAGACACAGTCATGGTGTCGCGAAAAGAAGTTATTTAATCATTTTGGCGTTACTTTTGAGAACAACCTTAACCGACACAAACACATTACATCCATAGACTAAGCTGCTTTAAAAAAGCTTGGATTCCTCTTTTGAGCCAGTAAGTGTTTCTATTCATCTAATTTGTATACTCTGTATGTATTCTAATCAGACCATCTTTAGAATATTGTTCTCATGTCTGGGCAATGGTATTTCATACAACTCTTATCATTCTTAATTCCATTCAAAAAAAATTGTTCGTCTTAATAATGATCTTACGCTTACAGAAAAGCTTACTTTCTTCCTACCGACAGGCTAGAGAGAATATGTTGCATTTTTATAGGTCTTTTCACGGCTTCTGCTCCAAGAAGTTGGCAAGTATAATTCCTCTGACAGCTTCCAACAGAGCAGCACGTAGTGCCACTTTTATGCACCCTTTTACAGTCCAACTTAAGAGGCCCCGAACTTCCCACTTTCTTTGTTCAATCATCCCCAGAGTGCCTAGACTGGAATCTGCTACCCGCAGAAGTTTTCTCTTCTCCAAATATTTAGGTCTCGTGTAGATAAACTCCCCTTTACCACACTCACTGGTACGTTAGTATTGATGCCTTAGCCTTGGTGGACTGTCTGACGATATAAAAAAAATTGTTATGTAAAAAATTCTATACTTCTTGTTAAATTTGTTTATGTTATCTGCATGAGGTAACACTATTTTATTATACTTTTATACAAATTATAAATTTATAAAATATTGTATTACCCTAAAACACAAACAACCAGTTCAAATTATGGAAAGTTTTTACTTTTCTTGACCTTACCGATTTCGATGATATTTTGCATACAGAGGCGCTGATTACAAACAAATCTAAAATAAATGTTTTTCGTAAACGTTTTATTTTCAGATATCGATGCTTAAATATGATAATAAGATCAAACTCATTTACGCTATCTTGCCCTTCTTTTATCACAAAATTCGTGTTAAGTACATGAAACTATCATACAATGTTTGAAATTTATTTTAAAAAATCGTGGTGTCAATTATTTTATTAGATTTTTGGTTAAAATACAAAACTTTCAAAAATATCAACCATTTAAATAGAAGGTTGTGAAGGGGCCATCATTTCTTTTTATGTTAAATCAGATGATATAAAATCCACTATTACACAATAATTCTAAATATTCTATAATAGTTTCGTTTATTAACCAACAATGTGGTGCCAAAAATAAAAAAAAACAGTGAACATATAGTTAGTATATATTTGACATTTGATGATGTGAACTTTATACAGGGTTACAAAGAATTATGGAAGTCCGGACCTGACCTACGACTCATTGTGCAAACTCCGCGGGGCCGATTCCCCTATTCCCGCTGCCCTGCAAGCCTGGACAATTTTGTTCTACAGCATTGGCCTTCCATACACCTTTAAACTTCTTTGGGTAACCCCTGTTTGTGACACCTGCATCAGAACACTCACAGTACAGCACATCCTCTCAGAATGCCCACAACACGATGAGTTTCGCCGCAAACACAAGCTCAGTAGAGACCTTAAAGAAAACCAATGTGCTCTCTGTAAAAAAGTTATAGTTTTTTTAAAGGACATTAATATGTACTGCCATATTTAGTTTAGTTAAATTAACATATAATATTTTCTATCCTAAAAATAAACTATATTCAATTGTTAACATGTACTGATTTCTTGAAATTAATAATGTTATTGTGCCAATGACCATAGCAGTCGAGGCACGTTAAGTCTAAAAAAATTATATATTTCGTTTAATAAATTCTAATTTTAAATTGTTTTTCACAGTCAAAAAAAAAGCTCCTGAATATATGGATTTTAAAATAAAATGCTAAAAAATTCAGTAACCCAAATATCACCAAATGAATATAAAATATGCTAGATATTTTTAATGTGCTTTATTTGGAAAAACTGCTTTCATTTCTAATTCAAACAAATTTACAAAACAAACTGGCGTGGCGTTTTGATTGTAACTGTTTTAATTAAACCTTTATGGATTTTATTGATACAGTTTTATTAGCGAAATTTTGTTGGGAGATTGGAAAATAAAAATCATGAAAATTTTCCATTTGGTCAACAATATTTGTGGCTGTGTTTAAATAATTAATTTTTTAACTTGCAACAAAATATTTTTTTTGTAAATAATAAACAAGTTTTCAACATAATTTTAAAAACTGGTTATGTGATTTTTGCTTTAATCTTCAATCTGAACTGCTTGTATAGTATTTGAACACCAAAAGTTAATGCATTTTTAAATTATGCAAAATAATTATACATTTAAAAAATATAAGTTTATTATACAAGCATGTTTTCTGATGACTAGACAGAAGTTTTGGTAAAAAAAATAATAGTTTATTTAATTTTTTGTTGTTGTATATTTTTGACAAAGAAGTAATAGATTTTCTTTATCATAAATTTTTTAAAACAGTATTGATATTAGAGAAAGAAAAACAGAAAATGCAAATATTTTAATTCTATTTTAATTAAACTATTTACAAAATTTACAAAAAGTTGGTAAAAGTGATACCTGATAACAAAGAAATAAATTTTGATAAATGTGTAGAATAAAATACAGGAATAAGGCCTCCAGACTTTGTGGTCTAAAAAAGATTTAAAGAAGGTAAACAAGTAGCTTTTTCTTTAAATACCAACAGACAGACTGCAAAAATGATTTTTAATAGCTGTAGTTGAGTTTGTATGGTACGAAAACAGGGTTCTTCTTTGTCTTATCGTTACCAAAAAAATTACACTGTTTGACAAAAAAATCATTCCTAAGGGCTTTAATTTTTGTTAAAATGGTATTACGAAAACCGGAGGTGTTTTTTTAAGAACTAAGCAGGTTTCCAAGTGAGAATGGTACGCGTCGCGTTGCTTTGAGATATACACCTGTAATACAAGATGTAACATAAAGATTGGAAATAAATTACACAGTTGATTTTTTGATAACATGTAGTTAGAGAAATAGCTTTTTTTTAAGATTAAAAATATAAGGCGGACCGCAGGGATTTTATAATCCCCTGTATCAAAAAAAAAATAATAAATAAATAGAGTTTAGCGAGTCATCAAAATGGCTTAATCTATGTTTAAAATTGATATGACAAAACCAAAACTTTTTTCTAATATCTAGATAAGTTTAACACTGACAGTGGTGGCATGTTACATAGAATTTTACCCCTTCAACAAAATTAAGAGAGGGAAATAGCTTCTTTTTAGTAAACACTTTCAGGCGAACTAGTTTTGTATAGTTATATGTTAAGATGTACAGGATATTCCTAGAAATTTTAGCAAACAAGTAAATGGGACCAAGATTACTTGTCTTTGTCTGGCAAAAGTAATACCACAAATGGCAGATTTGTGAAATTACCTAGTAAATAAAAAAAGGTATTTTAAATTCCCAAATGTTAAAAAAAATCACTTAATATAATAATTATTATTGTTTTATTTTTAAGTTAAATTTATATCTTTAAAACGGCGAACCAGCTTGCCACCAAAACGTTGATGGGTTTTAAATTTTGTAGGGCTTTTTGTGTATGTTTTTTAGGTGCACAAATCTATACCTTGTGAACTTGATTGGATCAGTCGCTTCTGACAAGGACTCAAAAGATCTATAATAATATTCAGTAGGGTAAATAATTAAATAATAAAATTGCCATAAAACATATAAAGGATGACATTAAAAACGTTAAAACAGTTTTTAAAACATATTAAAATATTTTTTTACATATATTTTGCACCTTTGTTGAGAGAATTTCTAATTACTCTGCATGTTGATATTGTTACGCTATTTTCGCAGTTTGTTTAACATATTGGAGTTATAATATAAATAAATGAAGATAAACCGATAAACAGACAGTGCATTTCTAAATCTAATCAAAACTGATTACTATGATGTTTTGACTCGGCGTATGCAGTGTTTGCTCTATGCAATGCTCTGATTAAAGCCTTTGTACATCAGCACACATGCAGAGGTCACCAGGCACAATACGACGAACACGGTAAACATGATTCTGGACGCAACCAAATTCATCCATACATCTGCGTTTTTATGGTAAACAATCAACCTAGAAAATTGTGGTAATTAGAAAATACACAAAAAGATTTAGATATTTGTTTAAAAATTTAAGGGCACATTAACTGTTAGTAATCTACTCGATATCAAGGAAAGTAAATTTTAAAGTATTATCCAAAACAGCTTAATATAACAAAAACATTTTATCTTTAATCCTGCTTAAATTATTTATCCGACTGCACATGTAAACTTAAAGTCAAACATTCATCGATAAAAGTTTGTTGTGCCGCATTGCTAATTAAATTGTGCTATCAATTTGCGATATTAATTTTTGTATTATTTTTTATTTCAGTGATATTTGTTTGCTTTATTGGTTACTGTTCATATCCAGCCTTATCAATATTTTTTATTTGCATATGCAATTTTACGATCTATTTAAAAATTAGATGAAAGTTTGTTTGGTTTTTGTCTATTTAATCTAGTTAGAATTAAAAAAATCTTAATAAAATAATGTTTGCTTGCCCAATTAAAATGTAGCAAAATAGCCTAACAGTATATTAATTGTTTAGTACACTAAAATTAGATTATTCAAGAAGGTGTTTCTTATTTAATTAAAAATAATTGCTTTTAATCTAATTAGATTTACTCAAAATCCATTATTGTTCTAATTTAAAAAAATCATTCATGGCACCTTGAGATGTGTCAATTTGCAGCCGGCTAGTTCTCGTAACTAAGTATAAAAAATCGATAAATAATAAGTTACTTTACATTTATCCTACAGAAACCAGAAACAAATTTTTACTATGTAACCACAACATACCGGTATCACACTAGTATCACAGCATAACTAACAAAAAGCAGCACGATTTCATAAATTGGCGGAAAAGTAGGGTCATTTTCCTCGCGCAGGTTCAGCCGTCATTTTGCTAGGATATAATATGTCTTCTTTAATTAAACTTTAATCGTTTCTTGTGCGTTTCTTTCCTGTTTTGTGCTTAAAAATATTAGTCGCCTCCAGGGAGAGATCGTGCTGCCTGTTAGTTATGCTGTGCACAAGTAAATATGTTACATGGTTACATTGCAAAAATTGGTTCAAAGTTAAAACCGTACTGGTAATAGCACCAAAGTAAAAAAATAATCAATATAAGAAGACATTAGACATTTGTGCATGCTTAGTGTGGAGTAGATAAATTCATTAATAAATGTATCAACATGTATTCTCTAATAACACACGGCGTTAGTAAAGAAAATACTTGGCGATCCTTACAAATCAGCATTGGTCAACGACAAAACTGAGGTGTTCGGGCTTGTAAAGTACTTTTTTGGAATAATAAAACAACAAAAAAAACGGACCATTGCTCTTGGACCTTTATACCGACAAAAAGGTCGTTCGCTTTAAGGTCAGGGTGTCCAGGCATTATGTGCTCTTTTTTGGGTCAAACTTAAAATGGTAAAATCAGAATTTAAAAATTTTCGCTCGCTTAAGAGATACGGGGAATATCAAGAATTGTTAATTTCAGAATGACCATATTATATTTTTTTAGTTGAAAAAGATACAGAAAAATGTTTTATACAAAGGTTTCTTTATAATGCTTTTTGAATAACCTTCCGTTTTTAGAATAAGTACGGGGGGGGGGTACGGGGTACGGTGACAAGTAAAAAAGTAATTGGATCTAACCTCATTTTTTTTAAATTAAACACTCTATATATTTAAATCGTAAAAGAAAACATATTAAATATAATACACCGTGGAAACTTTATTACTTTAAACCACAGAAGGCTATGAAACAAAAGGTAATATCTGAGAAACTAAACTATGTTGACATTTCAGTTGTCATAAATATTTAACGCCAATTGCATCTTTACATATTAATTTGTAAAAACGACTTATCAACATTTTAAAAAATTTGATATGATATGAGTTAATATTGAAAGTGGAAAAAACAAAGAAATGGCGCAAAATTTATACATGTTCCGACGACTAAAACATACTTTAAAAACATACGGCTTTTTTTACGAAGCCGAAATTAAAAACTTATATTAAAGAAAACAAGAAAAATAAAGAAATAAGCGTGTTAGAATTTATCGAGGACCATCATCCGGTAAAAATGGCATATTCTGTAAAAGCTTTGAATAGCTCAACTTTTATTAAAGTAAAAACTCCTTTGAGCGCGTTTAGCACTTTTTGTGGGTATTGAATAAGACTGAACCGTCAGACTTGGCTATGCAATGAAAAAGCTTAAACGTATTTATTTGTCAAAGGTTTTGTGTTTTATCACGTAATACATGTAAGTTAAAATTAAAACCACAAAGCCTTATAAAATCATGAAAATGTTTAAATTTATTGAACATATTAACTGCAAACTAGATTTGAAATAATAAATTTAATACATTTGTAAATAGCCATTCGTAAGCCATGAATTTAGGCACATAAGACTTCTTATGGAGTCAACACCTAGCCTAGTTCTTGGCTTGGTTATTGGTAAAGCTGCTCTTGAAACTAGCCTTTCCGCAAGTACAGATGTTGCTGGCGTTCCGAGAAAATCCTTAGCCATTTCCGGTAATGACGGGTAGTTTTCTCCACCAATTAAGTATATTCTCAGAATTTTCTGTCCTAGGCTCGTTTACGTATATTTAAATTTTATACTTTCAAGATTCTAAGTTATCATTATTGGCTTTCTCAAACAGGTAAATGATATCTAAATCAAATTCGTTATTTTTTATTTCAAGACTCAGTGCTGGTCCTGGTATTAGATTCTGTAGTTCATTCTCAGATTTATTAAAGTAGCAAGCTTTAAATATTTCTTTAAATTTCTGAATTACCTCTGATTGTAGAAGCGTTCCCCACGAAGAAGAGGAAAATGCTTCGACTTTATATCGAGGATCCAAATTAGAACTATACAAATGGCTCAGCAGACTTATTTTTACTGAAGAGTAACTGTCATTCATGATAAACTAAGAGATAATATTAATATAATGTACTTTTTACTACCACTGTTCACAAAATGCTATTAAAAATATAAGACAACAGATACAGACTAGCGCTTTGTATGCGTGCAACTGCGCAACATCACTTACGTTTGTCAGAAAACACATAATGGTCGAAGAATCACCAGATTCCTATACTAGCACGTAACACTATAAAATTTTCGCCGGGAAATCACCGGTTAATTAAGAAATTTTAGGATCTTAAAGGTTCTTAGACAAGACAAAATATAAGATGACAAGAAAAACGTCAAGACAAGATTTTTTAAAATTTTAGGATTTTTTCTCAAGACAAGACAAAAAGTTGTCATCAAGACAAGAATTCTTGTCGACCACTAGCAATGCTCAGGATGCAGTCAGAAAAAAGTCATGTACTAAAATATGACCAAATGCATAGTGTATTTGCTTTTTATGGATCGATTCTTTTGTTGTCTTAAATTTGAGATTTACGGATGCTAGATTGTAAAAGGTTAATGTGAATCTTGTCTTGGTGAAGTTTTCATTTCTGTCTTATCGTCTTAAGCACAGACCCCAATTGTCTAAAATCACTTTGAAATTTTAGGAATAAAAATCTACCTCCGTCGAAACAATAGAAACTTAACCTAAAATATAAAAAACTGAGACGCAAAGAATTTTGAGGTCCAATAAATATATTTCCTAATATATTTATTTCAAAATAAATTAGTGTATGGTTGTTTTGAAGAAACTTTAAACGCATATAGATATTTGGACATACTCCCATTCAACCTTTTCACATTCCTTTAAATTAAGAAATATAGATTAACACATGAACCTATAAAGTGGCCACCACAATCTCCGGATCTAATGAGTCCAGATTTGTTTCTTTGGAGAATGTTGCTTTTGCAGAAATAAAAAAATTATACATCATGAATGCTTTAAAATTCATTTAAAAAAAGCTGTCAAGAGTGCATTGAAAATGACGGAGAAACTTTGCAACATTTACAATGATTTCTGTTACTTTTTGTTTTAATATAAATCCTTTATTTTGTTTTAAAGTTACCGTAGTTTTTTAATTTACTTTCTTGTGTCAACTTTTTTTTTAATAATAATGTGTAATGTCTTTTCAGATATAATGATAACATAGTTTCATTTCTAGGGTATTAGGTTTTGTTTCATAGCCCACTGTGGTTTAAAGTAATACATTTTAAATAAATCGCGTAAAAAACCAGTATAACCTATGATGTTTATACTTTTGAAAAGAAAATGAAATATGCCATCTTTCTAAAGTAAGAAATATAGGGTGTTCTATTTCTTCTAATTTGTGCATGTTTTTAAATGATTAATGAAGTTTTATTAAAATACCCCATTCTTTTCAGCAGCAGCCAAATTTTCTTTTGTCCAAGTAACAGCACCGTATTTTTAAATAACAGTAATGTATTTCCAAATAACGGTGCTGTATTACCAAATAACAGCACTGTATTTCCAAATAACGGTAGGTTTTTTAAATTACGGCGCAGTTTTTCAAATAACGGCACTGTATTTCCAAATAATGACACTTAGTTTCCAAATAACGAAACGTTTTTCAAAATACGACACTCTATTTCCAAATAACGGTAACGGTTGCTTTTAAACAAGGATCCCCATTTTCCCCCAATAACCTCTTAAGCTCTAGATACATGTTATCGTAATGACTAGTTGGATCCTAATGACTGAAAAGTATAGAGTAGCACGTATTTATTACTTAATATTTTTATCTGGCAGTTAGTATTACTAAGGGGTTTGTACTGTACAGACATGCAGATGCAGAAGTTTAAAACAAAATCAAAGCCTTATGAGTACATACAAACACAGATAATATCCTTAGTTTTAATAGAGCCACCATGCATACCTTTAGTTTAAGTGGAAGAAGTTCCATCTTAAAAGCTAATTACACTTCCCCTCTTGATCTGATGAAACTAGCAAGGACGAACTTGGTCTAATTAGTTTAGAAAATTTGAAAGGCTATTTCCAATATTCATAAAACCAATAATAAATTATATGTTAATAATATAACTTTAGAAATCTCCACTGGATGGTATGAAATAACTTAATAAATGACTATTTACAGCAAGCAATTAGTGAGAAAAATTAGAACAATAAGAATTTTAATTGTACCCTAATTCTTAAGGGTTATAATAATACGCTCAAGTGTGAGCTTAAATGTTCCCATATAGTTGACTTCACTAAGGAAACTTCTTTTGAGAAGATATTATGATTTCGTAATGTTTTGCGGCAACCCAATATTAAACATGTATCTTAAACACATGTAAATATTTATAAAATTAATGTGATTAAAATCAAGTAAAATATCGTTACACGTGCTTATCACAATAATAAGCTTATTCATACAGTAGATGAATTTTTACCATCAGTACTGGCTGGTTCTTAAATAATAAAAATTTCTCGAATTGTGATTTTCCGTACTTCAACACTTTTAAAAATAATAATAAAATTCTCGTACCGGCACAACAAACGGATATATCCACCCTACCTTGGGCGGGCTATTTCTTTTTAAAAAAATAGACTTTTTAAAGAAGCTGATGGAGCAGTTTTAAAGATGGCAAAATTTTAAAACAATTTTTTGGTCACCCCATTGAAAAAATTCGTTTTGAAATTGGTGGAAAATTTATTGACTTGATTCGATGTTTTGAAATAGCGGCAACCATGAAAGAATATATTTCTTACAATGGTAAAAATGCTGGTTGGAGATGTTGTACTGCCATATGGTTGACACAACTACTGGAAATTTTAACGCTACTAGAATGCTGAAGATTTTTAAAAGATACCTAAATGTTAAGCAAGAATTGATGTTAGTAAGGGGCCCTTCTGACATAAATGCTTCTATTAACACTGCTGACGAAGAAATTGTAGGAGTTATTAATAGATTGCTTGGAAATTACTACATATTATATATCTATAGTATCTAATGCTGAACGGCTAGAATTTTTAAATCTTGTTGAAAATAGAACCGAATGGATATCGATTTTAATATGATGCATTGGATAGACAAAATGGCATACCATTAAATAAGTACAATCGGATTACCTTCTGAATTCGGTTTTACTTATCGATAGTTACTTTAGGTAATAACTTGAAAATTATTTTAACCTTGACTAATCTAGGGTATGGTCAATTTTTGATAGTAAAAACCTGTTTTTTTTTCATGTTTATAGTATTTAACAAAAATCTGGTGGAGACGTGTTCCTTTATAACAAAAACTACTGGGATTACCAGAAACTCTAGGACTCTACCATAAGCAATGCATCACCAGTAATAATCCGATATTGTACTACGATGGTTATTCGTAAATCAGTTTTTGTGAGAAAAAAGTTTTTTTCTGAAATTAACTTAGTAAAGAGTTAAATGCTTACCAGCTCTTTAAGGTCATGAGGTAGTTTATTTCTCAGTGATGTCACATACGTGTATGTTGCAAAGGCGCATGTATGCCCAAGGTTGACGGATGGGGAGGAACTGATGACTCTTTTTAATCTATTGAGAGTTATTTTTAGGTTACTATAGTATGTGTGAAACCAGTATCTAATAGCATCTCTGTGATTTTACACATACATTTTCAGGTACTATCAACTTGGAGTCATTTAGATTGTTGTTGATGGGGCTTGGCAGCATTTAGTCATTTTTAACCCCTTAAAGTTTGCTACTGGGAGATTTTCGGACTTCTTACAGGGTCATTGGTATAATTTCTTTGTATTAGGGCCTCCTTACCACACTTCCAGCAATATTTGATTTTTGGACCATTACTTAGTTGCTTTAAATTAAATTACTTTAGACATTTTCTTGGGTCTGGCCGTTGTTGAAGCTTTATTCATATCCGGATCGCATAAACCTTTTATTTAATCGACTAATGCAAACTCTTGTCAGATTAATTAGTCGTACGATATCTGCTTCAAACTCCTAAAGGATATTGTTGTATTTCTTTCTTTGTCTTTGGAACTGCACTGAGCTTTTTACACTTTCTAACTGTGTTTTGCCATAATTCATTACAATTTTTTAAGAACGTGTGTTACCACTTTCACCTCGAAAAGCAAGTACTAGATCTCGTGTTTCATCTTAGTAAAGTAAACTTTGGTCCTAGCAACTGTAAATTTTTTGAAACCCTCCTTTTATATTTATTGTAATCTTTTTTTTTTGTTTTTGGCTGTTTGTATAATTTTTCTAAGTTTTGTTCACCTGCTGTCCGTTTTTTTTTGCTATTAATTTCGTGTTTCACTACCTATCGACTTCTTCTGAATTCTTTTTGGCTGGTCTTGATTTTCCCTTTTAGTTTTTTAAAGTCCTGACTTCTTCATTTATCAATTTGGATATGTAATTCATAAAAATGATTTATCTAATATATCTAAATTAAAATGTTAAAATCAGTTGCTTAAACCGGATGCCTCTGAGATTTTTTATTTATGGTGGAAAAAGATACTCTATTCTTAATTGTTAAGAAAAATACTTTGTTTAGACAATAATATCTTTAACATTTTAAAAAATGTGTAGCTCTTATAAATAACATGAAGCCCATATTTTTTAACTTAAAAAGAATATGTTTTATCTGAAAAAGGGCATATTTATTATTTAGGGAACATAAAAAATATGCCATTTTAACAATAATTTTAAGTGACACTTTCCCTGGCATAAAAATACAATTGGGTTATCACTGTTAAACCACTTAAGATCCAGTTAGAAAAACTAAAATTTGTTAATTTTATCGACTATATATTGTCATACTTGAAATTTAATAAAATAGGAAAAAAATGTATATTATTATTTATAGAGAAATATGTATATGGATTAATTTTTTTTCAGAACGGCCACTGGATTTTTAGCCATTCTACATTTAATATTTTTTGGAGACTTGTTTTTTTTTTTAATGGGACACCTTGTATAATATTCAACTATTTGATTCAAAATAAAATAACCTCATTATTAATACCACACACTTTATATTTATTTTCAAAGGTATTTCTAAAAAAAAATTGTGGAAAAAAGACATCAAAAACCTGAACAGTGTATTTAAATTTTGCACTCCTTTTATAAAATTTTATTATTAATTATTATTTGTTATATATAATAATATTTTTAATTTATTTTGTATTATTTTTAATGGTCCATCGGCAAATAGGTTTTCACCTAATTTTTTAAAAGTATTAATGCTTTATTGCATTTTTTTTCAATAACATCTGTAAAGTATTTGGACTATTTCGCACTAAATATAAAATTCAATAATATTATATATTTAAAAGTTTTTTAACATAATTATATTTAAATTAAAATAGATACCGTTTCTTTCAAAGCCAACTTACATTTTACTATGTTTACTTAGTTTTTTAAAATTGGTAATAAATAAAAAGAGGTAATTAGCTAAAAGTTTAATAACAATATTATTATTTTTATAAAAATAATCAACTTAAGAAATGACGACAATGTGGATTGTCCTAAATTTTTTTACATATAACCAATTTCTTTAAAAATAAACGTTAAGTGAGTGGTATCAATAGGTAGGTAATTTGATTGGGAATCAATTAGTCAAATAATATACTATTTAAAAAAAAGCAACTTAAGGTGTTGTCGTTAATATCGTAAAGGTACGTCACTGGATTTTACGTAAAATTCTACATAAATATTTTATTTACAATTTTTTTTTGCATTTACTAAAAACCGAGATACAGGTGTGTATTAAAATCGGTAAAATTAAAAAACTCCCTGTTTCTCCGAGATAAATCAGGTTAGCCGCGATATTGCAATTGTTTCGAAAATCGAATTTAAGAACGTTCCATCAAATTTGGTCTATCTCTTGTAGTTTATCCAATACCATAACAATCCATCAAAAAGGCGCCACCCTGTACATAAATAACTCATTGGTATCATGCTAAGTATCATCTTTTAAAATGTTGCCAAAGGTCATACAGGCCATTTTATTGGCTAAGGCCACTTTTGGTTAAAAAGCCTTAACTGTAAGCTTATTTACTTTGCTTCACAATTTTGTTGGTTGAATTTTTAGTATAACCTTATAATTTTTTTATACACTTTGATTACGATATAGAAGTACGGATAACATTTTGTTTTTAAAAAGGGGTTGTAAAAAGTATATTTCTATGCAAAATTTTAATTCTCTTGCTTCTGTGTATTTTGTATTACAAATGTGTTGTAATAATTTTTTTATTTACGTAGTTTACAAAATATATTTTAGGTGCGGCTCTGTACTAAAAGACACAATTAATATTTCAATATCAATTTTTTTTTATCTAATTTATAAATAATTTATATTCTTCTTATTACCAACAACACAGGTCCACAAAAAAAAGTGGTGTTTGCTGGGTGCTAAGATTTTTTGGCTTATTTATTTCCGCTGAACACCAATCTAAAGTCAAAGTTGGGGGTCAAACAGCAAAAAAATCAAGAAAATCCGTAACTTGAGATATTACCATTTTTTTATAACTCAAAAACTATAAAAGATACAGGAAACTTTATATAACAAAAACTATGTATTTTTAAAAGGCCTTTATTTTAAGTCATATAACGTGTTTATCAATTTTTTAAGTTATAATCAAAAAACTGAATTCTTAGGATTCCAGGTATAGCCCTGAAAAAAATGTAAAAATTATTATTTTTTATTTTTGGATTTATAAACGATAGATAATAAAAAAAAACAAACATTAAAATAATGAAAAAAAAATTCTTATTTTGGACCGAAGTATTTTTTCAAAATTATATTTTTGTTTGTATCTTCTTTATCATTTATCTTATCAAAAATGTTTACATACCTTTTCATATAAACAATTTAAAAAGCTTGTTTTCTTGTTTTATAAAATTTTTTGTATCTCTTATAGATTATACAGTAGTAGTCCATAAATTCCGTGGTAGCAGGTTTCTGCCAGTTAATGTACCGTGTCGGTTTTTAAGGTTATTCTCGATTTTTTGCTATTTGATTTCCAACTTTGACTTTAGATTCGTTTTCAGCGAAAAAATATACACCAGAAAATCCTAGTCCGATATCCAGCACACACCACTTTTTTTGTGGCCTAGTGTTGTATATGCAAATTAAATAAAGAGTTTTAGAACGCCAAGAAAAAAACATATTTGCTATCATTAGGTTTATAAGTTTGAGTTTGGGTCTGTAATAAAATTCATTTAACTTGTTGTGAGTTCTGTCAGACCGGGTGAGGTAAGGGTGTACCTTAGCCGATTTGTTTATTTTAATGTACGTAATAGCCTTGGTATGGTACGTTCCACAATAATTCGTTGATTTCTCGTTTTACCTGCTACTGTTAGTCGAAAAACTCAATATACTTTGGGTACCCGCATTTAGGTCCTGATTTAAAATTTTCTATATTTATTATTGTACCTACTTTTCGGTATATTATGTAGGTTATAAGGCAATTGCAGGTGTTGAATATAAAGCAGAGTCTTTTCGTCTTGGTTCATCAGTCGTTTGGAGTTTGTCAAGGTATTTTCGTGTGTGTCATTGAGCATCCAAAATAGCTAACCTAAACTATTAATATTGGTAGGTAATGAGGACCTGTACCCTTTTAAAAGGTGCGGTGCCTACACAATAGATATTTGTCAGGCAACCTGTTTATGGTTGGCTATTACACAAGGGTTGTAATTTAAATTTTATTGCAGTCAAGAAATCAATGAATTATTGTGAAACGTACCATAGACATTAATTTTCGTAACTGTAATGATTCTATTATATTTTGCTCAAAAATAAAGACCTTTTTTATTTATTCGTCATATTTATAAAAATTTAAGGCCCGGTACTTTCATTAACTGATAATTTTTGTCCGGATAATTTCCATGGTTACAATTGTCACAACAATTGTTATTATGGAAATTAGCCGGAAAATAGTTTTATTCGTTAATGAAAGTACCAGGCCTAAAGAAAATAAACCAATAAAACTCTAAAACGCTTAACGGGAAATCACCATATTTTTCAAAACAATTAATTTTTATTATCGATTTAATTTTAAAAGATAACTTGACGGGTTCGGATGCAAATTTCCGTGGGAACGATGAACAATTTACCCAATCTGCCTATACCAAATCAGAATTTGGATTCCAAAGGCCTGCAATATAGGATCGAATTTGCATTATGTTCAATAATTGATGGATACACCAAATATTCTCAATGTTTCAACAACGTCAGTAGCAAACCCCAGGACTCGCTGTACATAAATTAGTAAATGTGTATAGATACAAATTTACGTTTGAAATTGTATTTTGATTTCGGTAGCTGCGGTTACATTCTGGACATGGTAAATGGATTTCAACATTTGGCTTAGAAAACTTAATGTTTTAAACTATAATCTAATACATTATTATTATGTTTATTAAATTAACTGCTGTAATATAATGTTATTAAGAAAATAAAAAAATGTGAAAATTAATTAAGGATCAACAAGTTTAAAAAATAGCGCTAATAATAAGATATTTCCAAAAACTTATTCTAATCAATATATATTTCACCGCAAAAACAGGATGATAAGCAATTTGTAGTATCTCTGTTTCTTAACATTTTTAGAGTCTTAAAAATTATTAAGGAATCTGCTGCTTAAAGGTCCGAGATAATAATATCGGTTAAATAAAAGATATTTTTGGACTTCCATTGTCTTGATTTATCTAAATGACGTTTAAGAATGCTTTAACTGGTAATTTAAAATAAAATTAACAAATTGTTATTGTAATTACTCTTCATAATTACCTGATTTTAATAAACTCTTTCTTATGTTCTGCTATTCTGGTTTGGCCAATATATCGTTCGGACATGAACCACAGTTTAGTGGATAAACCTCACATTTGTTTTTCTTACGGTTGTGTCTTTATTGTTTTAAATATGTCTTTATTGTTTGTTCTAAACGCCACCCTAAATCCTTATTTTTTTTTAAACACAAACTACTTTATCAGATGAATTTCCTATGTATGAAATTAATTTAAAATTGTTATTTACTTCTTTAATTACCGAATAAATTAGTTTATTTGTTTTATTATAAGTTTTTAATTTCAAAATTCCCACTATTGTTTTAATTGAATACCATAATTGAATAAAAAAGTTTATTAACACAGATTTAAGAATTTAAAAATTTGGAAAAAAGAAACCTCTGCGGGCAGTAAATTTCCATATGGGAAGACCAATAAATAATAAAAATAAATATTTATTGAACTTACCAAACATAATCACATTTCCTAATTTTATAGGTATGTTATAAATATCTGTAATTAATAATAAAAAACCCTTTTTTTCCAAGTTTAAAGTTTTTATATAAAAGTTTGACAAAATTATCTTTGCTTTGTGAAATACAAATAAAGGCTGCATTAACTTAAAAAAACCTTCATTAACTTTCAGATTTCAATTAAATTAAATACTTGCCTTTTTATTGTTCCTAAATAATCTAAATTTTTGAGATGTGACAGTTTTTTGCAAAGATGCAATAAACTTAGTTAATATATTAAGTAACTGTGGCATCTCAGGAGGAACCTTATCGAAAATAATTAGTTGAAAAAATGTTTTTTTTTCATAATTACTTTCGATAAGGTGTCCCCTGAGACGCCACTGGACTTAATAATTGTAATTTAATAAGGTCTTGATTAGGCCCTTATTACTAGAAATAACACTAACAAAGCTGATGCTACAGGGTATTTAAGATAATAACAAAAACATATATTTATTTAAAGTTTAACAACTTTATCTCTAAAACTGCATTTACGGACCCATATTTTAAAAACTTTTTTTGAAGTATTTTCAATGAGAAATCACCTCTTTAAAGTTGGCCTTTTTTTATAAACACCCTGCATATGTTTATATACAGAGTACTTCAAATTAGACATTCACTATTGGAATTTCGGAAATTACAAGAGATACGAAAATGACTATCTGTGTTTTCAGATTTCACACCCGACGTTTTGTCACTGGTCCACCATCACCAACTTTATTTTTTCTTATAGGCTTTATATGTAAATTTTATGTAAGTAAATAGTGCTCTTTATTCTGGTTTTAACAATGCGTATATAGAAAATTATACTATTATAAATTAAAACCTTATACGAGAATGTATTTAGAAATAAAGTCAGAAAAATAAAAATTAATTTCCAGAATTTCAGTTTTTCTCGATTATCCCCGAAAATAATTTAAACTTTAAAACGGTCTATTCTTAGTTACATAAGTATACATACATATACATACTTTGCCTTAACCTAACCATCCTCGTATCTCCTATAGTTCCAAGATGGTAAGAGTGGAATTTGAAGTACCATGTCAGGGTGTCTGGGAAAATGTGGGTAATCTTCCGGATATAAAGAAAACATGTTAAATGAATTTAACAAGATCATAAAACTTTTATCATACAGGTCTCTTCTTTGGTGTTATTGGCTTCCAAAGAGCTCTAATTAAATTAGGTTTTAAAATCTATCAATCAGTTATTATCAAGGGAAATCTTGTGAATTACTCACAACTTCAGGGACGGACTAGCTGTTATACTTACACCTCCTTTTTTTACGCCCAGTATTGATAAGACATTTAGACAATGTTTTTTACAAACTTTTAATTATTGACTAAAAATTAAGAACTTTTCATTTCTGTCGTAAATCCTAACTGTTTTCGAAAAAACATAACTTTATTTACACTGTTAGTTCCATAAGGTCTTTCGGGCTGAACATGAAAAAGAGGAATTTTTTCCATTCGTCGTATTCGCGAGTGAATCAGACTTTACGGAGCCCATGTTGATCCCTCTTACGAAGTTTCTAACTAAAAGTTTTACTTTTATTGAAACTTTTATGTTGGTGACAGGAAAAAAATCCTCTTTTTTTATGTCCAATCCTGGAGCTGTGAGTAATTCACAACACTCCCTTTTATAGTAATTTTAAAGGTCGCACTTGGTATTACGCCTTATTAAAATAAAATGGAAATGGTTTAATAATTATGTCCAAAAAACTTGATTTCATTGGAGCAATATCTTCCAAAAGGACCTATACGAAAAAAGTTTACATGAACTTGAAGTATTCTTTTCCCGTGATTTTTTAAATTTGGAAGATTTCCCATATTGCCCCGGACACCCTGTGACCCTGTATACTAATTAATCATCAAATATCCTGTAGTTACTAAACATTTCGCATTACTTGTAATAAAGAATTTTTAGTAACTTATTCAACTAATTGGTAATGATGCGATAAACCTAAAAATTGCAAAGTATAGCGGGCTTTGTTCTTCCTAGAAAAGGGTTAGAAAGATATTAAATCAATTTAAATAACTTGAGCTGATATTTCGTACACGCACAATTCAATTCAAGTGCACAAAAGCCATTCTAGTATAAAATAGGGAAATTCGCTGAATTACATGATAAATTAACTAATCTCTTTCCCTCTCGGCTTTCAATTTTAAACAATGCAGACTAATGAAATTAAGTTTCGGCAACGGGTTGAATAGTAATAAATTTATATGTACGTGTCCCGGTTGCTAAAATTAAAAGAAAAAGCTCCGAACGACGGCGCAAAACGATGTATAAACACCCTGGGAATTAAAAAACGGCTAGAGATGAATAAAAATTGAGAGTTTAGAGTCTTTTATTTAGTTATTCATTTTAAAATTACATTCCGAATACAAATTTTATTTTATATGTGTGGGTTCTGATTAAGGTATAAACCAGAAATAGGTGAGTATTATGTAGCCCCCATTTTATATTATAGACAATGAGGTGCATTAATGCGAGAAAAGAAAATATATTCGACGTTTAAAACTATTTAAAAATAGTTCTTTTTAAAATTTGTGGGGGTAGTGGGGTTTTATATTCAACAAATCGTTACGTTATTTTATATATATATATATATATATATATATATATATATATATATATATATATATATATATATATATATATATATATATATATATATATATATATATATATATATATATATATATTATATGCGAAAATAACTAACATAATTTGTTCACATAAGTATAAGATTTCGCAATAGCAATTTGACTCCATATTTCTAGAAGCTAAATCAGCATAGTTGCAAAACGTGATGTTTTAAGTGGGAACTATGCTGACGCCGCATTTATTTTATTATAAATACCTAAGGATTTGCTGTATTAGAGTTAGTATTATTTTAGACCGTTATTATGTCAGTTTAATTTTTGAATTATAAAAGTAAAATATTGTGTAATTATTTAAGTATTAAAATAAACCTTTTTTAAAAAGTGATTTGTGTGATTATCGAGTTAACAATTGGCGCAGTCGCTGTAGGATTCGTCAACGTCAGCAGAAAAGAAACCATTCAACTGTTGGCGGCGGATTCCCATCCCTTAACGAAAAAAGAACCTCACGGCATCCCCACTCAAAGACGGTTGTGGAAGGAACACCTGGTGAAGCCCCTGACAACCAACCTGCGAGAACTAGAAGCTTATCAATCAGACTCAAAAGTGGTCTTTATTCTCAAAATACCCCTAGTAGAGCCCGAATCATACACCCTCTATCATCTTTATCCCATACCAATATTTGATAATCGAACAGGTTTCTACCATGTAATTCCAATAACACACAAATATATCGCGAAAGACGATGACTCAATGTTGTACGTATCCTTTCGAAATCTGGATAAATGCAAAACTCTCAACCAAGGCAAGAAAATCTGTTCCACAGTTCTGCCCTACCCCATCGATAGTGAAGCCATGTGTGAAGCGCAACTCCTGAAGCCGAAAAACTACGTGCCAAAAACCTGCCAAGTACTAATCCTTGCGGCAAAAGAATACAACGTCAAAGAAGTCGATCGCAATTATTGGCTTATCACCATAACGGACCCATTACCAGTCACAGTAAAATGTGAGGGAAGAGAAGTCCAAACCAAAATCATCAATACAAATTCCCTATTGAAACTCCAGCCTGGATGCCATGCCTTTATCGGGAGCACTCGAGTTCAGTCAACATATCTAATAGATAGATATCAAAACGTAACATACAAGAATCACCCAGTCAAAATTCCATTTACTTGTTGCCAAAATATTTCTTCAAAAATCCATACTCCTGACTTAAAACCCCTTAAACTCCAAGCAAGATCGATATGGAAGACTTCAATGTAGCCCAGCAAAAAACTGGACCAATATGCTGAAGAACTCGATCGACTTATGAACCAACCCTTCATACAAAAGCATCTATCCTGGTTCACAATTTTTACAATTACTTTAATATCCGCTTTTATCACCCGATATCATCTGCAAATGTCGCAAGAAGAAGCTACCTAGTCTTACTGGAGGACACTCAGACGAAAATAGACCATTCCCACCAGGACCACCTCCCCAAAAGCATCCTCGATTGAGACTACCCAGCGTCCTAGGAAGAAGAAGGCCTCCCATTCATCCCCAAGAAGAAGAAGCTTTCGAACTTAGGGACAATCACTAAAAGTTAACGCAGAGCATTAACTTTTTTCTTATGGGGGGAGTTGTTATATGCGAAAATAACTAACATAATTTGTTCACATAAGTAAAGATTTCGCAATAGCAATTTGACTCCATATTTCTAAGAAGCTAAATCAGCATAGTTGCAAAACTGATGTTTTACGTGGAACTATGCTGACGCCGCATTTATTTTATTATAAATACCTAAGGATTTGCTGTATTAGAGTTAGTATTATTTTAGACCGTTATTATGTCAGTTTAATTTTTGAATTATAAAAGTAAAATATTGTGTAATTATTTAAGTATTAAAATAAACCTTTTTTAAAAAGTGATTTGTGTGATTATCAGTTAACAAAAAATATATATATATATATATATATATATATATATATATATATATATATATATATATATATATATATATATATATATATATATATATATATATATATATATATATATATATATATATATATATATAGGGTGTCAAACTTTTAATTTTATTTTCGTTTTTTCCTAATAATTTCCTAACTTAATGACATATTGGTACAAAATTGGGGATTTGGGCGAGAAATTCAAATTTGTCTGTTTTAGATGACATAACTTTTGCTAAGCTTAGTATGTTGACCTGTTTATTAAAAAAGAAGTTACTATAATTCCCTCTTCGTTATATTTTAACGTACTCTATTTAAATCTCTAGGAGCAACTGTTTTCGAGATAAAAGCACTTTAACGGACCGCGCAATTTGGAAAATGTCTTTCGTTGATCAAAAGTCTCCACAGGTACAAAAGCCAAAAACCCCTCCAATCCCTTCAAAATTACCTACCTAAGCACAAGTCTTCAAACCCTTAGTGACATTTAAGGCTGATTTTGAGAGGGACAGAGGGGTTTTTGGGTTTTGTGTTCGTGGCGACTTTTGATCAGCGTGTTAAAACCTATTACTTTGCAAAGTTTGAAGGCAATTGGTCAAAAACCATTTTCCATAAGAAAATTGCGCGGTCCTTTATAGTGCATTTATTTCCAAAACAGTTGCTCCTAGAGACCCAAATTAGGTTTATATTTTTCGACGCAGAGGGAATTACAATAACTTTTTATTTAATAAACAGGTCAATATCCCAAGCTTAAAAAAAGTTTTGCCATTCAAAAAAGTTGGGTAGGCCGTAGCTGGCGCCCTCTACCAGCATCATTAAAAGTATGGAAAAATTTGAATTTCTCACCTTAAAAAACCCCCAAATCACCAATTTTGTACCACTATGTCATTTAGTTAAGAGATTATCACGAAAAAACGAAAACAAAATTAAAAGTTTGACACCTTGTATCTTCATTATTATTACCTTTGGGATAAGGCACGTTTACATTAATTGCATTATTTCGACCTAAGAAATCTGCTGTTGCTCTGTGTCCCATTACTACTGGGACACCCTGTATATATCATTAGACTGTATCAAAAAACAAATTGTTTTTTTCGATTAAATGTATCTCTAAAGTTTCTTCAATTAAAAAAAACAATTCTCCAAAAAATTGAGCTGGCGCATAGGGGGTATCCTTTTTCATTTTATATACAGGGAATTTTTTTTTCAAATAACTATATAAAAAAGTTTTTTTTTAATTTTGTTCTAACCGTCTTATAGGAAATTCAATTCTCTACAAAATCGATCATCTATGTTTTTTTCATAAACGTCAGTTATGTCAGTCAACATAAGTTACAGAGCATAGAATAAGGAAATAATTTTTTTATGATCGAATATTACGAATAATTTTCTTTTCAACAAGGATACAATTTTTATTCTATTTAGTTTTGACTTTAATTACAAAAATATTACTGTTTATATTATTAAACATAAATAAAAATTGTATTCTTGTTAAAAAGTAAATAATTCCTATTATTCTATCATTAAAAATATCTCCCCCTTTTCTATGCTCTGTAACTTTATTTCTTTTAAGTTTGGGAAAACACATGAAAGATCAGTATTGTAGAAAATTAAATTTTCTATAAGAAAATAGATATAGATAAAATTTGAAAAACAAATTATATAGTTATTTTAATAATAAGAAAAAAAATCCCATGTATTTTAAATGGAATAGGCAACCCCCTTATGCGCCAGCTTAATTTTTAAGATATTGAGCTTAACAAATGGGATTTTATTTATATCAAAGATACTTTAGAGATACATTTAATCGAAAAATAAAAACAAAAACAAATGACAGTCTTAAAAAAGCTTGAAATCCCCTTTTGGAGCAAAAAGTATTTCTCCTCTTTTAAACTGTATACCCTGTATGTTTTTCAAGACATACCCTGTTTAGAATATTTTTAGATGCCTGGAAAATGGCGTTTTGCACAATTCTTAGAACCTTTGATTCCATTCAAGAAAGAGCCGTTGTCCTTATTAGAGGTCTTACGCTTCTCTTCCCAACCAAAGGGCTGTAGTCATCATGGCTCTTTTATAGGTATTTTGAGGCCTATACTCCCAGGAATTACCTCCGCTGACAGCGTCCAACAGAGCAACATGTAGTGCCCTTCTTGATGGGCTCCAAACTACCCATTTGTTTGTTTCTTTATCCCCAAAGTGTCTAGATTGTGAAATGTACTGCTCGCAGAGGTTTTTACTTTTCCTTCAAAGCTCCAAAGGGTCATTCATTGGCGTCTCTAGGATTTTTAAAATTTTGAAATTTGCGAAATAAAAGGTATATTTTTTGGGTGTCCCCTCAAAAAAATAATCCTTTATTTGTATTTTTGTAGTAAATTAAATCAGCTTTTATCATCCAATCCCAAATTTCGCGAAAGTATCCATGTTTTTCTAAAAACCATAAAGAGTAAAAAGCATTTTTTACTTAACAGTTTTCTTATGCAAATATTATAAATGCCTCTAACTGTAGAAAAAATGCAGATATTTTTATGAAATTTGGGATCTGACAATAAAATTTGATTAAATTTACGAAATAAATACAAATAGAAGATTTTCTTTTGAAAGTCTGATTTTTCTCTTGGGGCCACACAAATTTCAAAATTATTTTTTTACCAAAGGGTTCTTCTTAAAGCCAATAGCGTCTGGTATATATTTGGTGTGAGTCTCATGTCTTACTTTTTAAATAAAAAAATGTGAAAATCCTAGAGACCCCAATATTTTAGTCCCGTTAAAGCATTCATGAACTGTCTCAAGATAAACAATATGGCAAATTTTCTTTATAAATATAAGAGAAAAACTTCTTAATTTTACCTTACAAACACATTTTTTTATTATCAGTAAACTAATATACATGTTTTTCTTCTTCTTCTTTCTGGGAGCCGTCTTTCACTACCGGAGGCAGCGCAGCCTTTTGGACTTTTTGTGCCAATCCTCCCTCTTGTTTCTTCTACAAGTCTGTATAACCCCGAGACTGGTTGGTTGATATATTCCTGTGGGCTCATTTTCTGTTGCCCAAATAATGCCTGTCTTTTGTGATTTAACGCTTCACATTCACACAGTATGTGGTAGGCTGTTTCTTCCCCCTCGTTGCACATTCTGCAACTTGGGTCCCCATTGTATGAGCCTATCTTGTGTAGGTGCCCTCTTAGGTTATCGTGCCCTTTAGCAACCCTACTGTTATGCGAAGTCTTTTCCTACTTTGTCTGAGTAGTTCTTCCTTCATTCTTTTGGATGGGCCCGTTATGAAGCCCAGTATTCGTTGTGTTTGTTTCGGATCCATTCCCTGGTTTGCCCTCGTGCTGTGATTTTGGTCACTCCAAGGGCAGGTTCTGGTCCAAAGTATGGTGTGGATGATCCATGTCTTGCTAGCTCATCCGCTTTTTCATTGCAATATACATGTTAGCGTCAGCCACTAAAATCTGTCAATCCCGGAAATGACTAGTCAGTACATGTATTGCCGACAAACAGTGTAAAAACCTTATTTGATTAATAAAAACTAATCATTTTGTCATTCCCTGTAATTCCTAGGCAAACAATTATTTAAAAATGATTTTTACGCTGTTTGTCAAAAACGGATTTAGGCATTATAGGAAATGACTGAGTAGTTAGTCAAACACTTTAATATTAAGGCTATTACGCTGTCTGCCGGCAATACATGTACTGACCAGTTATTTCAGAAAATTACGGATTTCATTGTTTG
Organism: Listronotus oregonensis; assembly: GCA_019359885.1. Taxonomy (NCBI): domain Eukaryota; kingdom Metazoa; phylum Arthropoda; class Insecta; order Coleoptera; family Curculionidae; genus Listronotus; species Listronotus oregonensis. The sequence goes on along the minus strand of JAHBCN010002867.1, from coordinate 18,581 downwards.
ACGCCGACATAAAGTGTGCCCCAAGAGTCCCGGAATATCTAATTGTCTTACGAGCTATTGGGACACACTGTATGAAATTTGGAATCTAGGGATAAAACAACATTTTGCGTTTTTCGGATTTCCTAAGTTATTTGCCGCTATAAACCAGTGCCCAAAATTTTTGTAATCAAACTACACAATATACATATAGGTTCAAAATGCTTAAACCATTTAAAAAGCAACATTATAGCTTTGAGAACAATGAAAGATTTCATAAGTAGAAATTCCCATTTCAGATCATATCTGCGCATGGTAATGCCGTTAAAGTTGTGCTAAGTATCCATAATTTTTAGTATTCAAGTCAATCTATACCATTATTAGAAAGCGCATTTGAAATAAGCAGCCATTCATTATTTGGTATATGCAGGAATATATTATAAAATTAAATACAATAATTTACATTTAAATAGACAAGCTCTCGTTGTCATAGGCTCACATAAATAAATATGAAACACTGTGAACAAACAGTAATAAACAAAGTCTTCAATTACAACTAATTATGGGCAGTAGCAGAATAATGAGGCCAAATAATAAACAATGTAAAAAGGTAATAAATCCCGACTTACCCAACAAATCATTTCCATACTTGTTTCACAACATATATTGCTATATTCAGCGCCTTTGAATGTGAACAACATACAAATTGCATGTCGTTAGAAACATTCTCAAGTGCATCATTTTTGTTCAGTTAAGTTATTTTTTTTAAATACAAAATTGGTAGCAGTCTCTTTACTGTATAAATAAGGGTGAAACAACATTTAAGGTACCAAAAAATGTATTTCGTGCATACTCTCCTAAAACATTCTCAAGTTATGATAAAGTCAAGAACTAACTCACCTTTGATAGTTCAAATAATATACCTTTACTTTTATGTTATACTAATGATTTTTGGTTATACACTCTCTTGCAAAAGCTAATTATTTATAAGTAAAAGATCAATAATATTTTATATCTACGTCTCACAGTGGAAATTTTAGGTGATTTTTGGAACAAAACCGATACGCCGCCCATTTTTCATCGCAGACATCTGGATTTTTTTAAATACTCATAAGGGATTGTACTATTAGAATAAACTGCTAAAAATTTACTTTTTTGGACATATAAAATAAAAATATATATATTTTTTTAAATGCAAGAGATATATAGAAGTTGTTTCCTATTCTATTCAGCGAACATTTAAAGTCGTCATAAAATTACTTTAAAAGACATATAGAGTGTGGTTATTTAAGGGTGCAACATATGGGATTTTTTTTATTAATTGCACAAATTAAAATATTGCCGAAAGTTGAAGCATGTTCGATAGTCATATTATGTGCACTTAAAACGGTTACAAGTCATATACAGCATACAAAATAGGTCAAAAAATATAAAAAGTGTACAAAAGTAAATTACCCTTAATCTAGAAAATTTACCAAAATGTTATAAAAAAGGCATTTAGAATTAAAAGTTATACCTTAATACCAAAACATGACCTTCTAGAAATTTTTGTATTATTTTTTTTTTAAACATTTAAAATTTCTCTTATTTTTTTTGTAATATTCACTTTAAACACTCTCATAAATTATTTAAAATCAAATCAATTTTAAAAATAACTTTTTCCAAATTCAAGCATATTTGTAACATTAACATAGATTTTTAATTTTTTAGAAAATGACGAATTTCATGTTTGTTGCAACGATATTAAACACAACTTTAAAATTTTGCGAAAATTCTCTTTAATAGGTAAAACATTAGTAATGATAATATGCTATCAAAAAACGTACATTGAAAGTACAAAATTTTTATTTTAAAAGTTTATTAAAAAAATATACAAATTAATAGACATCGTAACAAAACCTACTAAAATTATCGCGGATACCCTTAAAAAAACAAATGAGGATAAAAGTAAACATCATGACAGTTTGGTAAACAATATTTTTTTCTTGAATAATTATTCTTCGCTTATTAAGTTAATAAAGCCGTTAATTCTGAACTACTTTTTTTTATAACATTTTACTAAATTTTCTGAATTAAGGGCACTCTTCTCTTGTACAACTTTCTAAGTGCACCTAATATGACTATCGAACATGCACCAACTTTCGACAATATTTGTATTGTGATTGTGCAATTAATAAAAAAAATCCCATATGTGGCACACTTAAATGACCACAATCGCTCGGAATCCAAAGAAAACGCAAAAATAATATGACAAGTTTCCATAAACTTTTTTCCTACGAGCCTTCCCTACGGAGATGCAGGTACATAGCGGACGACCCTGGAAATCGTTTTTTAATAACATTTAAAAGACTGGGCGTTATTAGATATTATTTTAATGTGAGGGATACTAGATAAGTCTTTTTAAAATGAACCCATTAAATCATGTTTGGCCTATTTAGTTTGCCAGGGACGGACTAGCTCTGACACAATAATAGCAATTTTTTTAACACCCTGTATATATAAACTAAAAAAAAGGTTTTCTTGATTGACATCGATAAAATCAACTGTTTACGAAAAATAAAATATCATGTTTGGTATTTTTTTTACATTATACAGGGTGTTTTCCAATTAAACGTCAATATTTAAAAAGGTTATTTTTGGATTCATTTTAAGATGAAAACTCTATATGAACGTATGTCCTAAACGTCTTAACTTTTGAGATACAGGGTGGTAAAATTTTTAAAAATAAATCATTTATTATTAATATCTGTTCTATCACTTTAAATATTTTAATTAAATTTGGCATACATAAACTATGTATCAAGAAGCATTTTTTAGTGTACTACATTTTTTTTTATTTGCCAAAATAGGCAGATCAAATTCTGTACGAACGCCACTGGTAGAAATAAAAAAAAAAGTGATACACTTAAAAATGCTTCTTAATACATAGTTTATTTCTGCTAAATTTTATTAAAATATTTAAAGTGGTATTACAGATAATAATAAATGATTTATTTTTGAAAATTTTACCACCCTGTATCTCAAAAGCCAAGACGTTTAGGAAATACGTTTATAAGAAGTTTTCTTTTTAAAATAAATCAAAAAATTGCCTCCTTAAATATTGGCGTACAATTAGAAAACACCCTGTATAATGTAAAAAAAATTAACAAACATGATATTTTATTTCTCGTAAAGAGTTGATTTTATCGATGTCAATCAAGAATATCTTTTTCTGATTTAAGGTTAAAGTTATCTTAAAATAATATTGTTGAGCCTCTATCATACAGGGTGTTAAAAAAATTGCTATTATTATGTCATAGCTAGTCGTCCCTGGCAAACTAATAGGCCAAATATGATTTAACTAATTCATTTTAAGAAGACTTATCTAGTAACCATCATATTAAAAAAGTATTAAATTACGACTAGTATTTTAAAAGATATTTAAACAAAAACGATTTCCAGGGGCGTCCGTTATGTACCTGTATCTCCGTAGAGGAGGGTCATAGAAAAAATGTTTATGGGAACTTGTCATAATATTTTTAGGTTTTCTATTAGATTTCGAGAGATTGCCCACATATTCTAGGACACCCTGTATATTAATAACTATAATGATGCTAAATAGAATTAAAACATTTGCTAAACTGACAAAAAGATGTGACAGTTTAGCTGGAAACTGATTCTACTATATACAATATGGTGATTATGTTTTCAACAAATGGGAAAAGTTTTTATTTGTAATTTGTCAGAAAATTTCATTCTTTCTTAAGTTGGTGCATGACACTAAACTATATTAGCAATGAAAAGAGGATATACAAGGTTAATAAAAAAATTCTTCACTGCCTAATATAAAATACTGCTATTTTAAAAAAATGAACAAAATGTTACATGAAAAAGTTGTTTGGAGTTAAAAGTTTTGCTTAAATACCAAGTCATGATCTACTCAAGCTTAAATGGAGGGTAAAGATTTTCGAAAAAAGAAACAAAACTACTCATATTGAGTAAAATAAAAATATGCTCATTAAGTATAAGTAAGAAATTACTTACAATTAGTGCTTCCAGAAGCCAAGTTAGCAAAGCTATTCAAATATATACTTTTCTTGCCTTTTTTTAGCAAACTTATTTATTAAATCATTTATAGCTGATAGCGACATCATTTTTCCACATTTTCTGCCTATGTAGACAGCACTGGATTTTCTGAATGTCAGTTTTTAGGCATATCTTTAAAGCAAATAGTTGTTCATACAGATGTTTTTGACATATCTTTACTGTATTTAGCAGTCGGTTTTTCGGTCTGCTCTTTTATTATTCCATTTCAAAAAGATAAGAGTTTTTTGGTTGTAGCACTTCGAATGTATTACTCAGGTCACAGAGGCTTTGAAATATTAATTAGTTTGAGATATTAACATATCTAAACAGCAGTAATACACATTGACTTTAAAGTACGATTCCGGGTCTAAAAATCTCTCATCTTTTAATAACTCATCAAAAATTTGCTTCTTAATCGTTCGTCAATTATTTTAAAAAATGGTTGTTACCCCTTACCCTTTGACTAGGTTTCTGGACTCGTGTAGCTAATCATAAAATAAATTTTGATTTTCTCTTTCTCTAAGTCTATTTTAAAATTATATTTTTCTTTAAGTCATTGTTTCCATGCTAAAGAGCGTTAAAAATTGGGTTAATGATACCAAATATTAAAAAAAGGCAATAGGCCCTATAAAATCGTAGTTCTCTAAAATGGTAATTATACCTTTACATTCCTTACGACCGTCTTTTTTAGTAAAAGTCAAATTTATCTGGTAATTTATAAGTATTTTTTTTATGGCGAATAAAGTATCGTGACCTGAAGACCATCTAGCGGGACATACCTTCTTTAGGGTAATTTTTGTATTTTTTTGATTTACCTTTGCTCAACATTAACCAGCGTTTTATATTATTACCAAAAAAGATTTTTTTTCAAATTGACGAAAAAAATATTCTATATAATTCAGAAAGCTTAAGTGACGTTGTGAGAAACATTTTACGAATTTTTGCTTACACATGTCGGAGACCCTGTATCCCGGGGGCCCCGTATCATTCATACCGCTGATACAGCGGTAGCTACGCCCCTGACTATAATCCTTTTTGAACAAGTTTTAACCCACAATGTCTAGTAAAAAGGTGTTAAACTGATTCATCGGGTTAAAAAAAACTAATCAGTAATTTAATTTAAGCTTTTACATAGAAGGATTTCAAACTGATTTATCCTCTCTAAGATTAATTAAAATTTGTACCCATTAAACATGAAATTTTCTGTCACATTTATTTGTTTCTATATAACCTTACTACATATACCCACTCTGTATATTAAATAATTTTATTTTGTCTCAAAGCATATAATAAATCGAAATTAATTTAAGTCACAATAAGGCAGACTTTCTTTTAAAAAAAGAAGCTTACATGAACTTTATTAATGCAAGAAATCATTGCATATTTTACGTTGACAGCTATACAAATTTATGAAAGACCTACACAATCAGGGATTATGCCTTGCTAAACAGGTTTTATGTTTGTTTTAAAAATCAACACATTTATCTCGACGATCTATATTTTTGTTTGAATTTCACAGCCAATATTTTCCATACCGCTTTATCAGATGGCAGTAACTTTAATTTAAAGTCGCACCACAATAGCCATTAAAATTATTGAGGTAAAGCTCAGTATAATGTCGGTGTTCGTTTTAGTAAAAAGTCCAACAAAAGTGGTATTACCATAGGCATATAAATAGCCATAAAACGATAAAAAGAAAGGAAAAAACAAAAGGTCGATTCCCACAAAATTTAAATTGAATGCCGCATATTATATAGAATATTCTACCTCTCGCCAACATTCTAAAGGTGTCGTTTAAGATATATGCTTTTCTTTTGAATTCCTTACAACTGGCACTTATCTCTTTGGCCATTATGGCGATTAACGAAAACGAAAGTTACCTTACGACAACAATTTTATTTATTAATTATAAAAATGTCTAATTAATGTTTAATTAATGTTAGAACTTTGCTCTTTTAACCTGGGCTGGTACAAAATTTTACGTATGATATTATTATGTATTAATATTATTATATTAAAATTCATTAAATGGGATAGCTCAAAGCTTTTTATGATCTGAATTTTTTTTCGTAGTGTCTACTACCAACGAGTCAATTGTTTTAAAAAGAATGACTAGTTCCTGTCTATATTTTTTCATAGTTTAATTTTTTTTTTATCTTGGCACAGTCCACGAAGGCTGATGCCTAAGTACTAACGTATCGTGGGTGTCTTCAGTGTGGTGAGAGGGAGTTTGTTCACACGGGACTTAAATTTTTGGAGATTGGGAGGAGAAGGAAAAACTTCTGCGGGCAGCAGGTTCCATAGTCTTGACACTCTAGGGATGAAGGAACGAAGAAAGCGGGAAGTTCGGGGCCTCTCAAACTGAACTGTAAAAGGATGCATTAAAGTTGCACTACGTGTTGCACTGTTGGAAGCTGCCAGAGAAGGAATTACACTGGCCAACTCCTCTGAGCAGAAGCCGTGAAAATACCTATAGAAGAGCGACAGAATCCCTACAGCTCGACGGTGGGCAAGAAAGGAACCTTTCTGTGAGCGTTGGATCATTAATAAGACGAACGGCTCTTCTTTGAATGGAGTCCAGAATGCTAAGTGTTGTAGGGGACGCCATTCCCCAGACATGAGAACAATATTTTAAAGAGGTCTGATTTGGGATACATACAGAGTGTACAAATTGGAAGAAGAGAAATATTTCTGGCTCGGAAGAGAAATCCAATCTTTTTGAAGCTGCCGAAGCTATGGATAAAATGTATTTGTGCCAGTTGAGGTTATTCTCAAAAGTTACGCCGACAAGATTAAACGACTCTTTGTTCTACAGAACTTGGCCGCTCATATGTAAGGGATGAGCATTTGCAGACTTTTTTCGCGACAGGGAACATGTCTGTGTTTTCGAAGCATTAAACTGAACAAGATTTTTGTCGCCCCAATCCAAGATAAGTTTGAGGTCTTGTGAAAGAAATATCTGCATTGACCTGCGCTTGTTTTCGAAATCAGGATTACACGGTGGCTTAAGAAATTGAATACTAGAGTGGAGGGTACTATCGTCAGCAAAACTATGAATGGGATTGATTGTGGAAGAGAGAAGATCGTTAATGTGTAGAAGAAACAGTGTGGGTGCCAGCACTGAGCCCTGGGGCACCCCAGCATTAATTTGGTAGAAGCTGGAGGAATGACCATCTACACTAACCGATATACGTCGATTAGAAAGGAAACTGGAAAGCAAAGAGCAAAGCTTAGGTGGAAGACCGTAAGAAGGAAGTTTGTTAAGAAGCCCATCTTGCCAGACCTGATCGAAAGCTTTGGATATGTCAAGAGCAACAATCTGGGATTCACCAAGAAACGCAAGGGACTTGTTCCAGTTGTGTGAGACAAAGGAAAGAAGATCAGCTGTGGATCTACTCTGACGGAATCCATATTGTCTATCATGTAAGATCTTATGTTTTTCCAGACACTTTAAGATTTGGGAATTAATTCATTTTTCCATTACTTTGCAAACAACTGAAAGAAGAGATATAGGTCTATAGTTGGAGGGGAGACTTTTGGATCCTTTTTTGGGGACAGGTTGCACACGTGCAGCTTTCCAACTCTCCGGGAAAATGTTCGTGTCGTAATATCTCTAATAGGCTTATTAAAAACTAAGGCGGTTGAACAATTAGTTTTTAACACTTTAACTGCCCTGTATACGATATACAGACATAGGCAATTTTAATTCTCCGCCATGTGTACACATGTTGGACACAGTTTTTATAAGCATCTAAATCTAGGCACTGTGAACTTTTTTTACTTACGTCGGCCATGTATTTATACGAGAATATCTTTCAGGCGTAGGACCATACTATTTTACAAAGTATTCAAAGTTTTTTTATAATTTTACATAAAATCACACTTGATTTGGTTAAAAAGCAGTAAAGAAAAAATGTCTTGGCCCACAGGGTCAATTGTAAAGCTGATGCATTAAAATGTTAAGATATTCCGCACCTAAAATAAAGAAAAATTTAATTATATTAATAAAAAAAAATATATATATATATATATTTATATATTAATATATATAATATATATAATTTATATATTTTGTATATAAAAAAAAATATATATATATATATATATATATATATATATATATATATATATATATATATATATATATATATATATATATATATATATATATATATATATAGTTTATGCTTTTCCAAAATTTTCTGGATTTTCTTGAGGATAAGGTCAGGCAATATATAAAAACAGTTGCTTACTGAGCAATTTTCATTTAATTTATGTCAATTACTACGTTTTGGCCTGGAAGGGCCTTCCTTAGGTATATATGTATTTTTTTTATAACAACAAATTAATCTTTAAACTAAGGGGTTTCTTACGAAAAACATTCATTTTTGTTGTTGTGTAATCAACATTTAAAACTTGAAGTGACAAACAAACACTTAAACATTTAAAAAAAAATTATTAAAATATGGGTTTGTTGCAGAAGTAGGCTTGCTCTTTATTAAGTGCAAATAGGAGTTTTTTGCAAAAAAAAAATTATTTGCTCTTACAACTAGTAAAATGCTTTTTTTTAATGTAAGCATCTGAATCTAACAACTGAACACGTATTTTAAAAAATCAAGAAGATCATGATTTTTTTTAATTAATTATTCAATTAATTTAATTCCCAACCAACTATACAATTTATTACAGAAAATATAACATAAAAAAACACAATATATAACTTTTAAAAGAACTCATTAACAAAACAATCATATTAATTTAAAATATTTTTTATATGTATTTTAAACAGTGATATTTTTTAAATATTTTTATCTTATTGGTAGATTATTGTACATTTGTATTTCGTTATGAAGTATCGATCTATTTCCAAAATTACTTTAAATTTGAATTATTTCTATTAAATCTGTTTGTCTAGTATTATGTTCATGTAAGTTTCAAATATTTTTAAGTATAATATTTGAATTTTTTTCTTTTAATTTTGGGAAATGAATAAATATACATGTTTTTAATTTATATACATATATATATATATATATATATATATATATATATATATATATATATATATATATATATATATTATATATATATATAATTATTTATTATATTTTTATATTAATTTTATACATATGTATTAATATTAAAATAATTTTTGGTTTTAAAATTAATTAAATATTGTAATTTTAAGTATACTAAACCATAATAAATACTTTTAACCAACTTTAAGGGTATATAATTTCGAATCTTAAACAAAATTCCTATTAAAGGTGATAGATAATTTCGAAGATAGTCTAAATGTTTTCTGTAACTTATCAACAATTTCATCAATATATAATCCTAAAAACTTTATACCAGTAGAATAATTTGTTTTTTAGTTTTTAAATGATACATAAGGAATTTTATCTTTTATTTCAGAAAGTAAAAAAAGGTCTGCAAACAATATGATCTTAGCATTGAGCATCCTTAATTCTTTTGCTAAACTCTCGCTTAAAATGACCTCGATCATGACTCGTCCTTATTAATATCCTTGTTTGCTACATAGCTATTTTTAGGACTAGCATCCTTTAAATAAATAAATAAATAAATAACTACTTTAAAATTACAAAAAGCTTAATATCATAAATATAGACATGAGAAACATCTAAGAGTGTTTTTAATTAAAAAAAAGAAATATAAGATTACATATTTGCAAATATATGAGTTAAAAGGTGTTAATAAAATTCTTTTGTTATTGTAATTTCGTCCAAATTTAAGTGCAACAATACTCAGGTCGATATTGTTACCTTAGGCTCCCCCTATCGACGCCACTATGCTTACAATTATTGACATTTTCTTACTCGCTTACACACTAAATTAAAAAAAAAGCAATGTTATATTATTATTAGCACTTTGGTTTACCATAAATGTTTTTGTTTAAATGGAAAACTTCTTTTATGAAGGAAACAAAATATTTTCCACTATTTAAGAGCAGCGCATGTTAATATACTCATAAAGAAAGAAAGCTTGAGTATAAAATTACGATACAATCTAAAAATAATTTTACAACCGTTTTGTACTACAACGTTATGCATCGCATATTTTAAAATTAATGCCTCTTTACATCCTTACAAGTGTCATAAAATAATTACCGGTTTATATTGATGAACGCAAGTGCGAAGCCGACTAGTGCAGGAAATTATGTGAAATAATACCGTGTGAAGTGAAAAAAATAAACGATTAAACGGAAGGAAGGTGGATCATTTTCGTATTGGTAGCTTTATAGAACAATATAAAAGTGGTGGTTTTTATGGGAAATGATTTGCTTTTTTAAATAAAGCCAAAAACCTTATATTCCATTTCGGATGTTGGTTTAGCGATTTAATATTTGCATGAAGATTTTATGTTAAAAATTGTGTATTTTGTTAATTATTGCATTTTTGTGTTTATTGTTGAGTTCAACAGCTTCAATGCAATTTTTATTTTTTTTTTATTTTGGGATAGTCTACGAAGGCTGATGCCTAAGTACTAACGTACCGTGGGTGTCTTAAGTGTGGGGAGAGGAAGTTTTTTCACACGGGACTTAAATATTTGAAGACTGGAAGGAGAAGGAAAACTTCTGCGGGTAGCAGGTTCCATAGTCTGAACACTCTAGGAATAAATGGTTGAAGAGAACGGTAAGTTTGGGTCCTCTTTAGTTAAACTGTAAAAGGATGCATAGAAGTTTCACTACGTGTTGCGTTGTTGGAAGCTGCCAGAGGAGGAATTATACTGGCCAACTCCTCTGAGCAGAAACCGTGAAAATACCTACAGAAGAGCGACAGATACCCTACAGCTTGACGGTGGGCAATAAAGGGAAGCCTTTCTGTAGGCGTAAGATCATTAATAAGATGAACGGCTTTTCTTTGAATGGAGTCCAAAATGCGTTGTAGGAGAAGCCATTCCCCAGACATGAGAACAATATTTTAAAGAGGCTCTGATTTGGGATATAGATTGCAAGAAGAGAAATACTTTCTGGGTCGAAAGAGGAATCCAAGCTTTTTGGAAGCTGCCAAGGCTATGAATGTTATGTGTTTGTGCCAGTTGAGGTTATTTTTAAAAGTAACGCCGACAAGATAAAATGACTCTTTGTTTTGCAGAACTTGATCGCTTATAAGTAACGGATGAGTATTGGCAGACATTTTTCGCGACAGCGAACATGGCTGTGTTTTTAAAACATTAATCTGAACAAGATTTTTGGCGCCAAAATCCGAAATAAGTTTGAGATCTTGTGAAAGAGATATCCGCATTGACCTACACTACGTTTTTAAATTAGGTTTATTGACTGACTTGAGAAATTGAATGTTTGAGTGGAGGGTACTATCGTCAGCAAAACTATGAATAATGTTAATTGTGGAAATAAGAGGATCGTTAATGTGTAAAAGAAACAGAGAGGGTTCCAGTACTGAGCACTGGGGCACCCCAGAAATAATTTGGTAGAAGCTGGAAGAATGACCAAGAGCAAAGCTTAGGTGGAAGACCGTAAGAAAGAAGTTTGTTTAAGAAGTCCATCATGCCAGAGCTGATCGAAAGCTTTGGATATGTCAAGAGCAACGATCTGGGATTCACCAAGAAACTCAAGGGACTTGTTCCAGTTGTGTGAGACCTTGTGTTTTTCCAGATACTTTAAGATTTCGTAATTAATAAATGTTTCCATTACTTTGCAAACAACAAAAAAAAAAGATATAGGTCTATAGTAAGAAGGGAGAGTTTTGCATCCTTTTTTGGGGACAGGTTGCACACGTGCAGGTTTCCAGCTCACCGAGAAAATGCCCGTATCGCAAGAGATTCAAAAGAGGCGAGTTAGGATGGGTGCAAGCTCGGAAGCACATTTTTTTAACACGACTGCTGGTATGCCCTCTAGCAATGACGATTTTTCGGAAAAAAATTATATCGGACATTTTAGGAGAAACAGGGGAAACTGTTGAAGGAGGAAGATTAATAGGAGGATCAAGGGTAGAATTGGCAGCAAATTGTTTGGCAAATAGTTCGGCTTTGCCTTAGAGGTGGAAACAATTACATCTTCAAAGATTAGGGGTGAAAAAGAATTTGTGCAGGAGTTTTGATCAATATTTTTGGCAAAAGAAGAAAGAAGAATTTACTGCTGTTCAAGCAAAAGAGGACTTTATCTTTTATCTGATTGTTAAAACGGTCTTTTGCTTCTAAGATAGTCTGATTATACTGATTTCTTGCTTTAATGCTGGCCTGTCGATTTTCGGGGCTAGGGTTTTGAAGAAACTTTTTGCGGGCTTAAATCTTGAAAAGTCTGGCTTTTTCACAGGATTTGAAAAACCACGGCTTGTTATTTGTTTACATATTTAGGAAGAATCGTAAGTAAAAAAGCAGGTAGGATCCCAAGGGTAGGTGGCAAGAAAATCTCTCAGACCATCCCAGTCGGCTGAGTTGTAGTGCCAGACGGTTCGTGGCGGCATGCGCTTAGTTGTGAAGTATGATACGGTGACCACAGCATTATCAGACCGATCAAGGGGAGGAGGAGGGGGATGGAAAGATACTGATGAATGTCAAACCTAAATATAAATACTATGAACTCATAGTATTTATATTTAGTTGTGACATTCAGATGTATTCTTAGTCATTTTAAGAATGTTGGCATGGCCATCATTTGCTTATTAGAGCTTTTCGGACTGAATCTCGAAATATAAATGGCTGCTCGGAATCGCAACGTTTTTTGAGTAGCACCTTTACACATCCGAAATTTAGTCCGAGAAGATAAACTCAGATTCGAGTGTATGTAAATCCCACCAATAAAATAGGGGCCAAGTTCCTATTTGAAAACCTCTTAAAGTACTGAGCTAAACAAATTAGACGAAGTTCTGTTCACAATTTCATTCCACTCTTTTATGACTTGGCAAGTTTTCTAATGATTTGTCTTTATTAAAGTATTTTTTAAAGAATATAAGCAGTGTTCTTATTAATAAAGAAAGTTAGTTAGTAAAAAGGTTGCCATGTCAAAAAAAGGAAGGAACAAAATTGAGGACAAAAATTGGTATAATTTTAGATCTCAGTACTTTAAGAGGCCGATATTTTTGGATAGAAACTTAACCTGTTGTTTTTCTCAGAACACGTTACTTTGTAGGTAGAACCTAACCACTAGACTGAATAGGAAGTAATTACTTATTTTAATGTTCCTTAAATCGTCCCCGGTTTGTAGGCTTATAAGGAAATGTGGCAATTTTCTTTGTTAAGTGAATAAAATCCTGCTGGAATTTTAAATTCTAAGACAATTATAACCTCAGAAAGTCGGTGTGCAGTTTTTAGGATTTTTCCTTTACTTTTGTCTTAAAATACTTACATACCAAATTTCTAGTTTTTGCAAAATTCTATAATATTTTCTCAAAATACGATAATACGGCCCTGTTCCAAGGCTATCCGAGTAAAAATGTGTAGTTTTTAGAATTTTTACATTATTTGTGCCCTAAAACCTACTTATATACCAAATTTCAAGGTTTTGCTCCCTCGGGAAGTGACCCATAATTTTGAAGAGTCAGTGAGTCGGTGAGTCAGTCAGTCAGTGAGTTTATCAATAAAATCGGTGATTTTCAAAATTGAATATCTCAAAGATCACTTGACATAATTTTCTAATTTTTTTCTTCGGTAATTTATAAACTTTTATTATCTTTTTTATTAAATATTTCACTTTTGTTTTTATTAGTATATTACAACAATAATTATTTACCATAAAACCATTTATAATAAATTTAAAAGAAATCTAAAAGTTTTTTAGGTACAGTACTTATAGTACAGTAAACGTAGGTGTGAACCTGAAGATCAGGTTGAGCCGTCACAATTTTTTTTAATTTGCAGGTATTAATGTATACAATAACCTCTAAAAATATCATATAAAAAAAATGTCCGCAAGGGCCTGAAAATGGCCCTCAAGAGCCCGAAAATCCGTTTTTTCAAATAATTTGGTCGATATCTCCCGAAATATGACACTTACGCAGTTGGTGTTTGGATGAAAATGAAGAGCAGTTTATTAACTGCAAAAATGATTCCTATCATTTTTGTCAAAAATTGATAGCTTTTGCAATAAACGGTCATAAATGCGCCGAGTATTTTTTGCACCTGCCCCGTATCTCGAAAGGTGCTTTAAGCTACCACTTCCAAACGGACGGACTAATTTTTAAATAACTCACGTAAAAATGCATATTTTTGCAAGACTCAAAGTTTACATGAAAAAAGGAATGTGTAGCAATAATATCTTGTTTCTATTTCCTTTTTTTTGTTTCTTTGGAATATTAAAAACTCGAGCCAAAGTTACTTTTTGCTTGATATTTTGACCCTCTTGTTAATCTGTTCATATATTTTTTTTTATATAAAAGTAATTTTTCGAATTCTTTTGGATTATGGAGCTTTGGAAGGTGTTGAATACATTGCACAAAATTCAATACATATATTTGTGTATTTTTATAAACAACGTGTATTTCTTAGGGTGGTTTTTTTGAATTTCCGGAGTTTTCGAAAATGCTCGGGTCTCGGGGAATTAATAAATATTCAAGGACCATAAACAAACTTTGTAAATAGGATTGTAGATTTTGAATGCATACATTTATTAATTGAGAAGATGTAAAAAGTGTAAAAAATTTCGCCTTACTTTTTATTTTAGTTTTCAGGCAAAATGCTTTAGAGAAAAACGGGGCAATATTTAAGTTTTTTCAATTTCCTTTTTTGAAGCACAAGGTAAGTTTTCATTTTTGTTATTCTAATTTCAATAAAGATTATTTATTTACTTTAGGAAAGTCTAATTTTTGTTGCCTTTTATTTTTGTGGCAGAAATATGAAAGTTAAAATAAATTCTGGTACGATGAAATGTTTTATTTATAACGAAGATCTGAGTAAAGACGTTGTGATGGTAACACGTGGATTAGCAACTTTAGTAGATGTAAGCAAGAAGAGAAAGGACAACCACCATGTGTTTCTATAGAAGCAATCCTCTCTGGAAATGCAGAGGAAGTGTAGGCTGAAGTACTCACCAATGAATAATGGCAAGCTAAATTATTCAAACAGTCACTTTGTTAAAGACTCGACAAAAAGATTTGATCTTCTCCAAAGCCCCAAGAGAAAAAAGAACAAGCCAACTAAGCCCACTCTTTGATTTTTGTTCCAGTTGTCTGTTCTGTGGACTACCAGCTAATATAAATGATAATAATAAAATGATAAATAAATGATTTTTATGTAACTCTGGATAACAAAAATAACCTTGTGCTCCAAAAAAGAAAACTTGAAAAATTTAAATATTGTCACGTTTTTCTCTAAAGACGTTTTCTCTGAAAACAAAAATAAAAAGTAAGGTAATTTTTTTTTCATTTTTTACACTTTCTTTTTGATTAATAAGAGTATGCATTTAAAAGTTACAATCCTATTTAAAGAGATTATTTGTAAATAAAAGAGCAGAAAGTATTAAAGCCAATGTGGGTGCACGCGCTGTAGCAGACGGCTGTTCGATACTATACATGAACGGTACGCGCAGGGAATAAAATAATAAATAACTCAATTATTTAGAGAAAATTTAAAGGCAGAATTGTTTTGTCGTGCACTTATTAAAGTACTTTATGTAAATATATATTGATAAAAAGGTCAGAATGTGATCTTTAATACAATTGTAAAGCTTAAAAAAATTAAGCACAAAGAGAAAGTAATCATCAAAAAAAAATGTCGAGTTTTTATTGGGACAAGAATTTCCTCGATTTTTCGGAAAACTAAAAAATTTGGAAAAAAAAAAAGAGTGCTATCGAGAAGGGGACAATCTAAGCTTTTAAATGATGTCCATTGTTAGCCGATATGGTCCTTGAATATATATTAATTAGCGATAAACCCGAGCATTTTTAAAAAGTCCGTAAATCTAAAAGAACCGCCCTAAGAAAAACACGTTGTTTATAAAAATGCAGAAAAAATATTTATGGAGTCTTTCAGAATGTATTCAGCACCTTTCAAAGCTCCATTATTCAAAAGGATTAATAAAATATGAACAGATTAATAGGAAGGTTAAATTATCGGGCAAAAACTAACTTTGGCTCGAGTTTTTAATATTCTCAAGAAACAAAAAAAAACCGTAACAAGATATTATTGCTACATGTTCCTTCTTTTATGTCAACTTTGAATCATGCAAAAATATGCATTTTTACGTGAGTTAGTTAAAAATTAGTCCGTCCTTTTGGAAGTGTAAGTAGCCTAAAGCACCTTTCGAGATACGGGTCAGGTGCAAAAAATATTTGGCGCATTTATGGCCGATTATTGCAAAAACTATCAAATTTTTTACAAAAGTGATAGGTATCATTTTTGCAGTTAATAAACTGCTCTTCATTTTCGTCCAAACACCAGTTGCGTAAGTGTCATATTTCTGGAGATATCGACCAAATTAGTTGAAAAAACGGATTTCTGGGCTCTTGAGGGCCATTTTCAGGCCCTTGCGGACATTTTTTTATATATGATATTTTCAGAAGTTATTGTATACATTAATACCTGCAAATTAAAAAAAAATTATGACGGCCCAACCTGATTTTCAGGTTTGAGGTTTCTTCGGACCTCATTTACTAAACTATTAGCTTTATTTTACTCATAAAGTAACGTTATAAAATAACTTTTATTACATAAAATATTTTGGTTTGTTAAATGTACAAAGGGTTCGAAAATACTATTCGAATAATTTTAGTAGTAATTCTACTTGTAAAATTAAGAAGTTCATATCAAGATTGGTCCTCAAATGCATCATAAGGTTGCTATGGCGATTCAAAGATGGCACCAGAATATAGATTTTATTTTATATCTCTGGAACCGTTTCAAATAGCCATCTGAGTTTTGGCATATAAATTGCTTTTAATAGAAGGTACTTACCAGTGTTTCTACGGAATTATTATTTTAATCAGGGGCGTACCGATAGTGGAGGTCTTTATTTAATTTGTTCACATTTTTATTAAACGTCATATTTTTACAGTTTTGTTTAGAAATTCTGGTTCCGCGGTATAAATGACATAAATAAGGTATTCTTGTAGAAAACCTGTCAGTATCATGTATGGTCGCTAGTCGCCCAAGCAAAAGAGTAGTCTGGCATTTTTTGAACGACAAATTCATATTTTTTTTTACTTACACTATTATTAACACAAGACTAATTCAATTATTTGGGGATTAATTTAGAAATCGAAAAATCTGCAATCCAAATATTTGTTAAACCATATCAAAAAAAAAAATATTACAAGAACTAAAACAATAGAAAAGGCGCGAATCCTCCCTTATTTAAATTTGACACTTGACACAACCATTATTAACGCCCTCCCGACTAGTGGCGATAGCGGTGGATACTGGGTACAAAATAATAACGTATATACTAATGTCATTATTTTGTCTACTAATGTTAACTGCCCTAACAATTTTCAACACATTATTATAGATTTTATTTAAAAAATAGAAAAAATTTATAAAAACTTTAACACCCTGTATTTCGAAAACGAAGGCCTTATGGACCCCTATGTGTATAGATTTTTTTTTATTTTTTGGGCCCCCACTACGTTCCTAAAGTATTGACATTTCCTCATGAATCACCCTGTATTTAGGCACCCAAAACCAAAATCAGTTATAAAATTGCTCTTCCAAATTTGTTCTCAATTACCTCATCATTTAAAAAAATAGTTTAAAATTCTAAATTATTTTTGACAATAGTTACCCAGAATTAACAAATTAATTAAATATAATTGGCTCGGTTAAAAGGTAGCAATTTTTTAAGGGGGGGGGGTGTGGAAATTGTACATTTATTCCATATCATAACTAAAAGGAAAAAGGCATCCCGCGGAGTCTCACGCTGGGGTTTTTGCAGTCCGAGACAAATCAGGCAGGTCTCGGCACAAATGATCTTGCCACACGAGTAGCCGCTTTAGTGTTTTTTTTTTTCATTTAGTGACTGAGAGGATACACATTTAAGAAACTTAATTAGCTGCTGAATATATTAAAATTTAAAAATCATTTATTATCTAGGAGTTTTGAAAACAAAAAAACACTTTGTTTATTTATTGCTTTTTATGATTGCTAATTAAGTAGATTGCATTTTTGTGGTAAACTTTCTAAATACCAGATACCATTAATAAGATAATTTAATAGGGTCATTATAGAATCCAAAAT
Source organism: Listronotus oregonensis (assembly GCA_019359885.1). Lineage (NCBI taxonomy): Eukaryota > Metazoa > Arthropoda > Insecta > Coleoptera > Curculionidae > Listronotus > Listronotus oregonensis. The sequence goes on along the minus strand of JAHBCN010002867.1, from coordinate 392 downwards.
GCATTTTCACTTTTTTTTTCTATATGGGACCCCCCACAAGCTTGTTAAAGCCTACGTACTAGGGAACCGAGGGTGCTGGGTTTTTAAAATGCTTAATCAATGAATCAAGGATTGAGAATTCCTTGTCCCATAGAAATACATATGGGGCTATAAGATTAAATTTTGGTTAGTCAAGCATTTTAGTACTTAGTCATTTATTGCCAGTAAAATTTCGCGAATAGTTTCCGGCATACCCGTGAAGGCAGTGTTTTAAATTAAATATTTTTAATTCTAAGCAAAAATTTTTTTTTTTTTTCAAACGTCAATAAGTCCGTCATTACTTGACTGTGTGGGCGACCGCGAAATTTTATTTTTTCTTTGCGCCGGAGGAGGAAAAAGTGTTATCATAGCAA
>JAHBCN010002866.1:83932-112490 GCA_019359885.1 Listronotus oregonensis | reverse complement strand
TATACGGGACCCCAAAACCCGGAAAAAAATTAAATTTTTTAACCAGTAATTAGGAAAAAAAGCAAACACGTCAATTGATTTTAAATTACCTTTTTTTTACAATAAAATAAATTTTTTTTTTCAACCCCATAGCTGCAACCCTCCCCAACTTTTTTTTCAAAATGCAAACCTATTTCGTGATGGGCTCTTGAAAACTCGAAAAAATGGATCTGACCATACCTTTTTTTTTTTAAACATATGGGTTACCAGAAAATGAAAAAAAAACTCTTTTAAAAAAAAAAAAAGGAAATACCCAGTGCTATCTACGGGTAATTAACGTAACGATGCGAAAATGCCCTCCACCCTCTATTGCAGGCTCCTAGGCGATGGAAAAACCCCGCTCAGAATTCCGAATGGCCTCAGCCGGTATGTTATGTGATTCCACCTCTAATTTTGTTTTTTAGATCTTCAATATTAGCCGGCTATTTTGATAACCTTGTCTTTCAGATATCCCCAAAAAATAATCTAATGGCGTTAACTCTGGGGATCGTGGCGGCCATTCAATTGTACCACGTCGTCCAATCCAGCGTCCTGCAAATATTTCATCGAGATATCTCGGGCTTAATACCAAAATGGGGGAGCGCCGTCCCGTTGGAACCAAAGTGTTTCAGTGGGGATATCTGGATTGCTTCATTGGGAAACATAACAGCAAAAACCAGGCACTAATTTAAGCGAAAAGTCTAAGTAGCGTCAGCTGTAAGGTTTCCTCAAAAAAGTAGGCCCTAAATTCTGTTGTTGATGATCCTGCCCTTTTTTTCTGAGGCGCTGCGTATATTGTATATTCATGGGTTTTCCTGACCCCAGAATCGATAATTGTGCCTGTTAACTACTCCATTTAAATAAAAAGTAGCTTTGTCCGAAAAAGTTTCATGGAAATATTCTCGTCACATCGCCCATTATTTTCACAAAATTGCAAACGCCTGTCTTAGTCATCTTCCAAAAGCTCTTGGACAAGATATCCTTATAGGGGTTATTTTTTTGTTTTCAAAAACCTCCCAATCGTACGTCTAGACGCAGGATTGTTTGGGCTAATGAAACCGTTGACAAATGTGGATCTTCCTGCAGAGATACGGCAATGTCCAATTTTTGATCTTCGTCTAAAACATGTGGCCGGCCACTTCGGGCAAGTCCTTCACTGTACCATGTTCTTCAAATTTTGTAAGATCTTACCACAGTCCTGGGAAATGTGATTTTGATTTTTTGCATTAAATAAAGTACACACTCACTTTGATCCGATTCTATCCCCACATCCCAACAATATCAAGACTTCGATACGCTCCTCTGACAATACCATTTTTGTTTGACAAATTAAAAAGAACATTTTGAAGGACACAATCAATAAACTAAACAGATTTCAATTTTACCCAGAAATGCACAATTTTAAAACTGAGTCAAAAAATTTTTCTTATCAGGGCATTAAATTGGTACAAAAATTTAACAAACCTTTTTCTCTTTTTGGAGACACTGCTCAACAATTGCTTGGGATTATAACTAATTTATGTGTAATTTTTTTCTGAAAAATAAATTCCAAAGAATGTTGATGCTAGATTACGTTATCAGTTTTACACATAATCAATAAAATTTGTTGTGCTGCCTGCCCAGGTTGGTCTGTTCTTAAAATTTGTAAACTTTTAGAAATTAGGTACTGATGATCCTTAGCAATTGTTGAGCAGTGTACATCATCAATGCTGAATGCCACTTTATTTGCTTATTTGCAACGTTAATTTACCCGTAGATAGCACTAAGTAGGTATTTCTAACTTTTTTGTTTTTAAAAGAGTTTTTTCTCATTTCCTGGTAACCACATAGGTTTAAAAAAAGAGAAAGGGTATGGTCAGATTCCATTTTTTACGAGCTTTCCAATGAGCCCATACACGACATAGGTTTGCATTTGAAAAAAAAAGTTGGGAAGGGTTGCAGCTAAGGGGTTGAAAAAAAATAGTTCATTTTATTGCCAAAAAAATGAGTACAATTTAAAATCAATTGAAGTGTTTCAGCGTTTTTCTCCTAAGTTACTGGTTAAAAAGGTATTAATTTTATTCCGGACTTTTGCGCATCCCTGTATAGTAACTTTTGTCTGACTGCATTAGTATTTTCCATATATTTTTGTTTATGGAAGTTGTTAAGGAAAAAGGAGCTGTTTTTATTTGGTAAGACGTTTAATAAAGACCAATAGGTTAGTTTTGGTAAGTTTTGGTTAGTATTAGTTGCTTTCAATTGGTGTTGTTTTTTTCGTTATTCAGACTATTGACTTACACAAACTTTATAAAATGGGACAAAAATGATTGTTTGAGATGTTCAATTCTGTGGAGTTTGAGCATCAATGTGTATATAAAATCCACACTCTTGTGATTTTTTTTGTAATGGGGTAAGCGATTTATCCAATGATTATTTTTTTTATTTCAAAGTGTTCTATATACCCAAAACTCTTATTTAAAATTTTTAAGAACGAGATTTGTGGATACCTTTTCGTTACCAGACCTAAAGTATATCACAGAAAGAGGATGCCAATTATATCTCGGTCTTTAAAATTGCAAGTGTGACGTAAGTCATACTGTTTAAACGGCCTTACGTTTCTTAGAAACAGCAGTCTCATACAAATGACTTCACTTCAAGCAATGTGGGTTTTACCGAGATTTTCCCCCATATATAAAGTATCCAAATTAAAATTCTTTATATGTAAGTTAACAAATTTTAAAATGAAAACGCCGATGCATTTTAGGGAGGTGGCATAATTTATAAACTATGTATGTAATCCTTATAAACAGTTTGGTTTCGTTTCAGTCGGTAATTCGTGGTGCGTAGTCGCGGCCGCTTTTTTATAGAGTGTATACTACACGTGAGTGGCGATATCGTCGCGCCTAATTTTAATTTTTATGAATTTAGGACTTTTGGCAGTTTAAAAGCGGATCGGCCATAAAGTGCTGTTTTTTTTCTGTTGCATTAACTGGTAGAAAAGGAGTTGATAAATTCTGCAGTAAGTTTGTGTATTTTTTTAACTCATTAGTTATTTGTAAAGACTGAATTAAAACTGTTTTATATAAAGGATGTTTTATTTTAAAAATAATATAAAGTTTGGGATTCGGAAAAAAAAACAAAAAAACAGCATTTTCTATAGGTTTGTTCCAGAGCTGGAACGGATCCTGCAAAAAAAGGAATCGATTCACGGATCCGGATCCTTGTGAAGGAATCGAGTCACCAATACGAATCCAAAAGGAATCGAATCCAGGAAATCGATTTCTATTTAACGGATCACGAATCTGGTTTATCTTTAGTTTTTATACTTACAAATAGTAACTACGATACGAATTATACTACATAATCCAGATAATTACTTAAGGGTCAAAGATTTTAGCATGGATCCCGAGCCGCAATATATAATGATGCTGTAACTCTTAGCCAAATTAGTTTTTGGTAAATATTCTTCAAATTTGAATATGTCATTTCTGAGATCAACATGAATCCACCCTTAAATGGCACATTTTTCGAACTGTATTTTAAAACCTGAGATACTAGATTTCATAGATTTTTGAGATAACCTCAAGCCACTTATAAATGGGCCATCTTATTCTAATTTTAAAGGAAGTTTTACCACTACCGTTTAATAATTTCTCAGCTTACGGAATATAAAAACGTATTTAAACTCTAAATTCATTTTTGGATAACACCTTGAATAGAAATAATTAAATGTCCCATTTAAAAGCCCCTCATGGTCATCTCAAAGATAAAAAGGAAACAATTCCTGGATTCGATTCTAAAATGATTTAATTCCTACCCAGCTCTGGTTTGTTCCAACACCGCAAAATACCGTTTAATATACGGTCACACGCAGGTCTTGTCAAACAAACCCGTTCCAACCGATGGGTGATGGTGAATTACACGATCCCTTTACTGTTTCAACCAAACTTGTAATCGTTTGTAAACCATTTTTGGAACGGCCATTTCCATCCCGATGAAAAGCAAAAACCCTTTGCCCGTTTAAGCTTCGTCGTTTTTTAATGACAAAAAACCATGCAAAATCGCTACTTGTGTGTTTGATCTATTCTAACAGTTACAAAAACTTCTTACGCTGGTTGAAAAACCGTGGGGGGAGGTGCACCAAAATTTTAAAATAATTTCTTGAATTTTAAATTTTACTATTTTTTAAGGGCTTTATTTATGAAATTAAAGAAAAAAACTTAGTGGTATAATAGTACTGTTATGTAAAATAAAAATTAAGAATTGAAATATCGATTGACATTATACATCAAATTTCAAAAAAATATATATATATTTTTTAAATAATTATATACTTTAGCATAATTTTTTAAGTAATCCATTGGCGGTACTTTTATTTACATATTATTGAGCATATTATATTTGACAAAAAGTATTTTTCATCGGATTAGTAGATGGACGAAGGTGCTCTCTTATTCGGAACTTAGACTTAATTCCAGTTTTTTTAAAGAGTGTTATTTATGAAGTCTATATCGACTTATACATAACTGCTGATGACACCTGTCAACCTGTTACGATTGTTTAGGATGCCGATATGAAAAAATGTTATAGGACTTTTTTTGTTTGCAATGACATTTTACATTATTCAGTGTGACTTAAATATGCAGGGTATTCCATAAGAAAGTTTAATTTTTTTTTGGAAAATCCAAAACTTGGCCTTGTGGGGTCGATTAGCGAGGGTCAAAAACACTTTACCCCAAATTTTCAGCATGTATTGTAGAAAAATTATTAGTATAAATAAAATTATTATTCTTAATTAAGATTTTGTTTTTTAAAGTTCCGCAAACAACACGGCAGAAACTTTTAAAATTGAGCAGTTATGCGTAAGTTAATAAGCCCTTTAAAAATACTCCTAAAAATCAATAACGTGGTATCTCAAATTTGGTACATACTTTGGAAATACTTTTTTATACAAATAACCGCGTCTAAAAATACTAACTGTGGATTCAAGCATTTAAAAAAAGTAACTAGTTTTTGATTTATTTAATTTATTCCTATTAATTCCTAGTTAAAGGCTCGCATTGTATAATATATTTTATAATTTATATAATATAGCGATATTCTTACGTATAATTTACTTATACGAAGTATGTGTTTAGACTTTTACTGGATAATATTTTTAAATTAAAAAAAAAAACAGATTTTTGGTAACAGTGCCGTATACGGTTTTCCGCTATATTATTGTTTTTCTAAAATATAAATACTCACCGCATAAAACGGCAGCAGTGCTATCCAAAATATTTTGTTTTTAATAAATTACAAGTGAATAAACCAGGAAACGAATGGGGGTGCTGGGTGAAGTAAAATAAGCAAAACTGTACACACACCAAAATTAAATAAGAACGATATTTTTTCTAAAAAAAAATAAAATAGACAAAAAGAAAGATTAAAAAAGTAAAAGTGTATATTTATAACCTAAAAGTTGGCAGGAATGATAAGAAGGCGTCAATCATATGTGTAGAATATGACGAGTATTAAAAAAACATTGCAAATATGTTAAATCCAGAAGAAATAGAAACAATAGTAATAACGTTTGTAAAATAATATATTAAGGCAAAACCAACTATAGCCAACCAAACTGAACGATACCTAGCTAAACTGAATTGGTCCGGTAAAGATTGCTGACGCTAAAATTTTGGAAAAAAGTCATTAAAAATTACTTTTAATGAACATTTATTTTTTAGACAAAAATAACTTGACAAATACCTTAAAAAGAAACTACTTTAATAATAAAAATTTTGAAAGCCATCATTTTGTTCATGGTATAAATTATTTGAGTGGTGATCAACAAACATAATAATTTTAACAGATCTAACCAAAAATAACTGGAAGCCAATTGTAAAAAAAGAAATATAACAAGAAATATTTATCCCCCCGTTTTTTTACCATGAGGAGAAATAAAGGAATACCTTAATTTAAAACAAAAGAATAAAATATCTTACTAAAAAAATCCATAATTTTTAGAAATTTATATCTAGAACAGTTTACTATGTCCCAATAATAATGATATTTTTTTAAAATCAGAAGTAGATTTGGATTTTATTTTAGGTCTGTTGGTTATCCAGAAATAGTTTACACTATTTTACGTAGGCACTTTTATAGAAGCTGTGTACAAAAAGTGTAAACTTAAAGTTAAACTATCTCTTAATTGCATTAAATAACACTATAGAACCTAATTATTAACCGATCAATTTGGTTTATGTTCGACCTACCCGTTTGGCTAGAATACAAAATAAGAAATTTACACAGTGTAGCCAATTGCCCATGTTAAAATACGATTAAAGTGTTAAAATTCAAATTATTGCCATTAAAAAAGTGCCAAATAATTTAGAAACGCGCTGTAATGATTTTATTAAAACCAGGTAAGAGGAAACGTGTAAGTTAAAATATGAAAATTTAAAAAGTCTAGAGAAAACCGTGCAGGGCATACTTACTAGATTTTTGTTTTGAATCTTTAAATGCTTGTTTCAATAATTTTGGTTTCCTTTCAGCATTTTTATCTTTATAAATCTAATAAAAAAATATTTTACGGTAGTAAAATAAAAGTGTTTGCTAGTCAATTTTAACATATTTTCAAATATAGGGTATTAAATTTACCAAAAAAACATAAAAAAACTAAGAAAGTAAACAGACTTAAGGTTCATCAGATATTAAAGAGTGGGATTTTTCTAATTTTAATAAACAAGTGTTTATACGTTTGACAACCCGTTTAGGAGAAAATAAAATGTGCATCCTATTCCAGCACAATGAAGATACAATTAGCCAAAGCCCGTAGATAATAATCATCTATTATTATCCACGAGCCGTGTAATTATGAATGCTGTTATTAAATTGAGAATAAACAAATAATAAGCATATTATTAATATTATTTAATATTTGCAGAGAAACAAATGGTTGTTGTTGTCATGACACTCTCGATTAAAACGCCGCGTTGATTATATCTGACAGCTTAAAATAGGCGAGAATACAAGTAATGCAGTTTTTCGGCATTAACTCGAGAACTAATTAAGATATCGAAATGCGGTTTTTACCAGTTTCTTTACTTTTTTATGCTCTTTTTAACGGGCTTATAAAAATAATACCATTGTATAATACCAATATTTTATCTTAAGCCCTGGTAAAAGCTCTTTTAAATGAAACCTAGTTCATTATAATCGGTTAAGCCGAAACAAAGTTATTCAATTTTTTTCAAGATAATATTTGCTCTTCCCCCCTCCCTATATTTGACAGGTTACGGAAAAATGCTTAAAAGAAAAAAGTTTTCTTATTTTACATAGTTTGTAAAAAAACTATCAACGACATAAGTTAATATGGCATATTTTAAAATAATCCGTTTTTAATTTTGTTCTTAGTTTTACGCCCTCTAGCGGCAGAATTAGAAACTTTAAAATAATTTTCGGAATTTTCTCGAGACCGATTTTATTATAAATATTTTTTTCCGAAAGCTATGCGACGAAGGGTTCTCGAGATATCGCGGAGGACGACCTTATCAGGACACCCTGTATAAAACAGTATTTTGTTAGAAAAATTTTGGAATTTTAATGCTTAGTTACTTGGTATCATCTTGTTGTTATTATAGGTCAAGAATAGTTAAAAATAATTCTCCTTATTAAATAGGATACACGATGTCCAAAGGGGGTTTAAAAAAAGCAATTTAATCTTTTTATAAAGGTTATGACAAATATCTTTTAAATAGAGTTGCCGCGAGACGAGTTGATGAAAATCGTTCTCTTCATTTTGACTCGCCTAGTAGATTTGGGAGAACATAGAACATAAAATGCCTCTAAGTAGTTCTTTAAATTACAATTTGGTAGACTTAAAGGTATGTACACACCGAAAAAACAAACAAGAACAAACATTAGCGAACAAACGTTTTTCTTTAGTGTAGACAGTGAAAACGCCGAACAAACGTTTGTTTGTTCGTGTTCACACATGTTCAATTAGACGTGGGAACATCAAAGAGAATAAATTTTGTTCATCGTCATCCATAACTTTTCCAACTAGTCAAACAGGAGTGGACAAATGTTTGGTTACGCTATGTAGACAGAAAAAGCGAACAATAAACAAAGAACACATACAAACAAGGCGAACAAGAACGAATGTTTGTTCTTGTTGGTTTTTTTGGTGTGTACATACCTTAAGAAATAGCACAATTTTACTAAAATATCCTCTTTAGAAAACAAATAACTACAGAGAAGTAGAATTTGCAATAAATGAACATCGTAACTACTTTGGACAAAATGTGATATTAAAAAAACATTCTAATTATGCTTCGATGAAACCCCACTCGTAAAAATAATAAAGTACGGTAAAAGTTAACAACAAATAATAATCAGTGTCTAACTCACTGTAAACATTTACATTTAATTTAAAACATTTTCTGCAGACAATTGTTAAGGTATATGGCAAATATTAGGTTATGTATAGTGAAAGTCTCATATAATGATGAAGGAACTGTAAAATCTACGTCTTTATATTTGACTTTTGTTGCGTCCGGATTTAAATTGTTTTTGTACCAAAAGCATAGAATATTCCTAATATATAATTAAGAATTAAAAAAGTAATTATTGTATCTTATTAGAATCATTATCTCATTATTAGAGAAATGTATAATAAATGTGTATCTATCTGCATAATATTTATATACTCGTACACGAATAAATGTAATTTACAATTTCGTATACCTAAATGTGTAAGCATATAATATGTGTTAGAGTGAAGTTATCCATAAAAGGCTAGCCATAAAATCTTCTCGATGGTGCAGATTGTGCCGCCCGGCTTACTACCTAATTCCAGGCCAGTTTTTTAAACAAATTAGAATAAAAATATATTTTTATAGAAAAATTAATATTTATAGAGGGTGTCCCTAAAAGGTCTGTACAATGTAAATTTTGTCAAAAAATTATGTTAATTTTAGACATAAAATACTTAAAGGTGTTGTTTTAAAAATAAAATAAACGCAGAGAAAAAAACAATATTAAAAAAAAATTGTTTAAAAATAAACTACTTGAAAAATTTGTCGTTTTAAAGTTTCCTTTCCGCCAAAAAGCCTTGCAAAATTGAGAAAAAAATAAATCATGTAAAAAATTATGTTTTTTTAAAGTTTGACAGCTAAGACCTTTTTGTGTTACTTCCAAAAAAATATGGAAATGTTCTTTTAAACCTAAAAAACTAAATGGCGTCTACTGTAAGTGCTGGCAAGCCTCGCAAAATTGAGAAAAAAAATCATATAAAAAATGACGTTTTTTTAAGGTTTGACAGCTAAGACCTTCTTGTGTTGCTTCCAAAAAAATATAGAAATATTCTTTTAAACCTAAAGAATTAAATGGCGTCTACTGTGAGAGCTGGCAAGCCTCGCAAAATTAAGAAAAAAAAATTATACAAAAAATGACGTTTTTTTAAAGTTTGACAGCTAAGACCTTCTTGTGTTGCTTCCAAAAAAATATAGAAATGTTCTCTTAAGCCTAAAGAACTAAATGGCGTCTACTGTAAGTGCTGGCAAGCCTCGCAAAATTGAGAAAAAAATAAATCATATAAAAAATTACGTTTTTTTAAAGTTTGACAGCTAAGGCCTTCTTGTGTTGCTTCCAAAAAAATACAGAAATGTTCTTTTAAACCTAAAGAACTAAATAAAGTTTACTGTGAGTGCTGGCAAGCCTCGCAATATTGAGAAAAAAAAATCATATAAAAAAATGACGTTTTTTTAAAGTTTGACAGCTAAGACCTTCTTGTGTTGCTTCCAAAAAATATAGAAATGTTCTCTTAAGCCTAAAAAACTAAATGGCGTCTACTGTAAGTGCTGGCAAGCCTCGCAAAATTGAGAAAAAAAAATCATATAAAAAATGACGTTTTTTTAAGGTTTGACAGCTAAGACCTTCTTGTGTTGCTTCCAAAAATATATAGAAATGTTCTCTTAATCCTAAAGAACTAAATGGCGTCTACTGTGAGTGCTAGCAAGCCTCGCAAAATTGAGAAAAAAATAAATCATATAAAAAATTACGTTTTTTTAAGGTTTGTCAGCTAAGACCTTCTTGTGTTGCTTCCAAAAAAATATAGAAATGTTCTTTAACCTAAAGAACTAAATGCTTACTGTGAGTGCTGGCAAGCCTCGCAAAATTGAGAAAAAAAAATCATATAAAAAATGACGTTTTTTAAAGTTTGACAGCTAAGACCTTCTTGTGTTGCTTAAAAAAAATAGAAATGTTCTTTTAAACCTAAAGAACTAAATGGTTATGTATGCTGGCAAGCCTGCAAAATTGAGAAAAATAAAATCATATAAAAAATGACGTTTTTTTAAAGTTTGACAGCTAAGACCTTCTTGTGTTGCTTCCAAAAAAATATAGAAATGTTCTCTTTAAACCAAAGAACTAAATGGCGTCTACTGTAAGTGCTGGCAAGCCTCGTAAAATTGAAAAAAAATCATATAAAAAATGATGTTTTTTTAAAGTTTGACAGCTAAGACCTTCTTGTGTTGCTTCCAAAAAAAAATATAGAAATGTTCTTCTTAAGCCTAAAGAACTAAATGGCGTCTATGTAAGTGCTGGCAAGCCTCGCAAAATTGAAAAAAATAAATCATATAAAAAATGAGGTTTTTTAAAATTGACACTAAGACCTTCTTGTGTTGCTTAAAAAAAATAGAAATGTTCTTTTAAACCTAAAGAACTAAATAAGTTACTGTGAAGTGCTGGCAAGCCTGCAAAATTGAGAAAAAAATAAATCATATAAAAAATGAGTTTTTTTAAAGTTTGACAGCTAAGACCTTCTTGTGTTGCTTCCAAAAAAATGAAATGTTCTTTTAAACCTAAACAACTAAATGGCGTCTACTGTAAGTGCTGGCAAGCCTCGCAAAATTGAGAAAAAAAATCATATAAAAAATTACGTTTTTTTAAAGTTTGACAGCTAAGACCTTCTTGTGTTGCTTCCAAAAAAATATAGAAATATTCTCTTAAGCCTAAAGAACTAAATGGCGTCTACTGTAAGTGCTGGCAAGCCTCGCAAAATTGAGAAAAAATAAATCATATAAAAAATTACGTTTTTTTAAAGTTTGACAGCTAAGGCCTTCTTGTGTTGCTTCCAAAAAAATATAGAAATGTTCTTTTAAACCTAAAGAACTAAATAAAGTTTACTTTGAGTGCTGGCAAGCCTCGCTATATTGAGAAAAAAAATCATATAAAAAATGACGTTTTTTTAAAGTTTGACAGCTAAGACCTTCTTGTGTTGCTTCCAAAAAAATATAGAAATGTTCTCTTAAGCCTAAAGAACTAAATGGCGTCTACTGTAAGTGCTGGCAAGCCTCGCAAAATTGAGAAAAAAATAAATCATATAAAAAATTACGTTTTTTTTAAGGTTTAACAGCTAAGACCTTCTTGTGTTGCTTCCAAAAAAATATAGAAATGTTCTCTTAAGCCTAAAGAACTAAATGGCGTCTACTGTGAGTGCTGGCAAGCCTCGCAAAATTGAGAAAAAAATAAATCATATAAAAAATGACGTTTTTTTAAAGTTTGACAGCTAAGACCTTCTTGTGTTGCTTAAAAAATATAGAAATGTTCTTTTAAACCTAAAGAACTAAATGGCGTTTACTGTAGTGCTGGCAAGCCTCGCAAAATTGAGAAAAAAAATCATATAAAAAATGATGTTTTTTTAAAGTTTGACAGCTAAGACCTTCTTGTGTTGCTTCCAAAAAAAATATAAAAATGTTCTTTAAACCTAAAGAACTAAATGGCGTTACTGTAAGTGCTGGCAAGCCTCGCAAAATTGAGAAAAAAAAATCATATAAAAAATGACGTTTTTTTAAAGTTTGACAGCTAAGACCTTCTTGTGTTGCTTCCAAAAAATATAGAAATGTTCTCTTAAGCCTAAAGAACTAAATGGCGTCTACTGTTAGGCTGGCAAGCCTTGCAAAATTGAGAAAAAAATAAAACATTTAAAAAATGACGTTTTTTTAAAGTTTGACAGCTAAGACCTTCTTGTGTTGCTTCCAAAAAAATAGAAATGTTCTTTTAACCTAAAGAACTAAATGCGTTTACGTGAGTGCTGGCAAGCCTCGCAAAATTGAGAAAAAAATAAATCATATAAAAAATGAGTTTTTTAAAGTTTGACAGCTAAGACCTTCTTGTGTTGCTTCCAAAAAAATATAAAAATGTTCTCTTAAGTCCTAAAGAACTAAATGGCTGCTTACTCGTTAGGCTGGCAACCTCGCAAAATTAGAAAAAAAAAAAAACATATAAACAAAATGCACGTTTTTTTTAGAATTTTAAGCTAAGGCTTCTTGTTAGTTGCTTCCAAAAAATTAGAAATTTCTTAAACTAAAACATTAAAATGGCGTTTACTGTAAGTGCTGGCAAGCTTCGCAAAATTGAGAAAAAAATATATAAAATCGTTTTTTTAAAGTTCTACAAAGCTCTACTTGTGTTGACTCGCAAAAAAATATAGAAATAGTTTTTATTTAAGCCTAAAATAGAATTATAAACCTAAAGAACTAAATATTACTTTGAGTGCTGGCAAGCCTCGCTATATTGAGAAAAAAAAATCATATAAAAATGAAGTTTTTTAAAGTTTGACAGCTAAGACCTTCTTGTGTTGCTTCCAAAAAAATATAGAAATGTTCTCTTAAGCCTAAAGAACTAAATGGCGTCTACTGTAAGTGCTGGCAAGCCTCGCAAAATTGAGAAAAAAAATCATATAAAAAATTACGTTTTTTTTAAGGTTTGACAGCTAAGACCTTCTTGAGTTGCTTCCAAAAAAATATAGAAATGTTCTCTTAAGCCTAAAGAACTAAATGGCGTCTACTGTGAGTGCTGGCAAGCCTCACAAAATCGAGAAAAAAAATAAATCATATAAAAAATGACGTTTTTTTAAAGTTTGACAGCTAAGACCTTCTTGTGTTGCTTAAAAAAAAATAGAAATGTTCTTTTAAACCTAAAGAACTAAATGGCGTTTACTGTATGTGCTGGCAAGCCTCGCAAAATTGAGAAAAAAAAATAAATCATATAAAAAATGATGTTTTTTTAAAGTTTGACACCTAAGACCTTCTTGTGTTTCTTCCAAAAAAATATAAAAATGTTCTTTTAAACCTAAAGAACTAAATGGCGCTTACTGTAAGTGCTGGCAGGCCTCGCAATTTTGAAAAAAAAAATCATATAAAAAATGACGTTTTTTTAAAGTTTGACAGCTAAGACCTTCTTGTGTTGCTTCCAAAAAAATATAGAAATGTTTTCTTAAGCCTAAAGAACTAAATGGCGTCTACTGTAATAGCTGGCAAGCCTCGCAAAATTGAGAAAAAAAAATAAATCATATAAAAAATGACGTTTTTTTAAAGTTTGACAGCTAAGACCTTCTTGTGTTGCTTCCAAAAAAGAATAGAAATGTTCTTTTAAACCTAAAGAACTAAATAACGTTTACTGTGAGTGCTGGCAAGCCTCGCAAAATTGAGAAAAAAAATAAATCATATAAAAAATGAGGTTTTTTAAAGTTTGACAGCTAAGGTTTATAAGAACATTTCTATATTTTTTGGAAGCAACCAAAAGTCTTGTGTCAAACTTTAAAAAACGTAATTTTTTATATGATTTATTTTTTTTCTCAATTTTGCAAGTCTTGCCAGCTATTACAGTAGACGCCATTTAGTTCTTTAGGCTTAAGAGAACATTTCTATATTTTCTTGGAAGCAACATAAGAAGGTCTTAGCTGTCAAACTTTAAATAACGTCATTTTTTATATGATTTATTTTTTTTTTTCAATATTGCGAGGCTTGCCAGCACTTACAGTAGACACCATTTAGTTCTTTAGGCTTAAGAGAGCATTTCTATATTTTTTTGGAAGCAACACAAGAAGGTCTTAGCTGTCAAACTTTAAAAAAACGTAATTTTTTATATGATTTATTTTTTTTCTCAATTTTGCGAGGCTTGCCAGCACTTACAGTAGACGTCATTTAGTTGTTCAGGCTTAGGAAAACATTTCTATATTTTTTTGGAAGCAACAAAAGAAGGTCTAAGCTGTCAAACTTTAAAAAAATCTCATTTTACATATGATTCTTTTTCTCAATTTTGCGAGGCTTGCCAGCACTTACAGTAGACATCATTTAGTTGTTTAGGTTTAAAAGAACATTTCTATATTTCTTTGGAAGCAACACAAGAAGGTCTTAGCTGTCAAACTTAAAAAAAAACGTAATTTTTTATATGATTTATTTTTTCTCAATTTTGCGAGGCTTGCCAGCTATTACAGTAGACGCCATTTAGTTCTTTAGGCTTAAGAGAACATTTCTATGTTTTTTTGGAAGCAACACAAGAAGGTCTTAGCTGTCAAACTTTAAAAAAACGTCATTTTTTATATGATTTTTTTTTTCAATATTGCGAGGCTTGCCAGCACTTACAGTAAACGTCATTTAGTTCTTTAGGTTTAAAAGAATATTTCTGTATTTTTTTGGAAGCAACACAAGAAGATCTTAGCTGTCAAACTTTAAAAAAACGTCATTTTTTGTATGATTTATTTTTTTTCTCAATTTTTCGAGGCTTGCCAGCACTTACAATAAACGTTATTTAGTTCTTTAGGTTTAAAAGAACATTTCTATGTTTTTTGGAAGCAACACAAGAAGGTCTTAGCTGTCAAACTTTAAAAAAACGTAATTTTTTATATGATTTATTTTTTTTCTCAATTTTGTGAGGCTTGCCAGCTATTACAGTAGACGCCATTTAGTTCTTTAGGCTTAAGAGAACATTTCTATATTTTTTTGGGAGCAACACAAGAAGGTCTTAGCTGTCAAACTTTAAAAAAACGTCATTTTTTATATGATTTATTTTTTTTTTCAATTTTGCGAGTCTTGCGAGCACTTACAGTAGACACCATTTAGTTCTTTAGGCTTAAGAGAACATTACTATATTTTTTTGGAAGCAACACAAGAAGGTCTAAGCTGTCAAACTTTAAAAAAACGTCATTTTTTATATGATTTTTTTTTTCTTAATTTTGCGAGGCTTGCCAGCTCTCACAGTAAACGCCATTTAGTTCTTTAGGTTTAAAAGAACATTTCTATATTTTTTGGAAGCAACACAAGAAGGTCTTAGCTGTCAAACCTTAAAAAAACATCATTTTTTATATGATTTTTTTTTCTCCATTTTGCGACGCTTGCCAGCACTCACAGTAGACGCGATTTAGTTTTTTAGGTTTAAAAGAACATTTCCATATTTTTTTGGAAGTAACACAAAAAGGTCTTAGCTGTCAAACTTTAAAAAAACGTCATTTTTTATATAATTTATTTTTTTTCTCAATTTTGCAAGGCTTTTTAGCGGAAAGGAAACTTTAAAACGACAAATTTTTCAAGTAGTTTATTTTTAAACAATTTTTTTTAATACATATTGTTTTTTTCTTTGCGTTTATTTTATTTTTAAAACAACATCTTTAAGTATTTTATGTCTAAACATAATTTTTTGACAAAATTTACATTGTACAGACCTTTTAGGGACACCCTCTATAAATATTAATTTTTCTATAAAAATATATTTTTATTCTAATTTGTTTAAAAAACTGGCCTGGAATTAGGTAGTAGGCCGGGCGGCACAATCTGCACCATCGAGAAGATTTTATGGCTGGCCTTTTATGGATAACTTCACTCTAACATAATATGTTTGTGTATAAAAAAAATAACTTATGAACATAAATGTAATTATAACTTTAACCCTGTCCGCAGAAGCCGTAAAAAAAAGAGGAATAAATTTTACATGGCCACTTGATTAAAAATGAACTGTTTTAACGAAGGCATATCATGACACCTAAATTAAATTACCAACAAGAGCATTAAAAGTGGCGAATAATGATCAAGACAGGGTTGAGATCATTAATCGCAAATTAATGGTCGAGTCAGTTACAATATTTTTTTCTGCGATTCTTTTATTATTCCTTTTTTAAGGAAAACATGAATCGAATCCAGGGAATTAATTCATTTTTCGGATCACGAATCCGGATCATCTTTAGTTTTTATAATTAGAAATGGTAACTAAGATACGAATAATACTACATAATCCAGATGATAAATCAAGCGTCAGATACATTTTATCCTAATTTGGAAGTGCTTTAAGTCTTAGCTAAATTAGTTTTTGGTATATATTCTTTAAATTTAAACATATTATTTCTAAGATCAGTATGACACCACCATTAAATGGAACAATTTTTAAACTGTATTCCAAAACATGCGATGCTATATCCTCATGGTTTTTTTTTTAAATGAGATGACCTCAGGCAACTTATAAACGAAAAGTTTTACAAGTACTACTATATGGTTACGAAAAAAAATGTTTCATTTAAATTTGTTTTTCGGGACCGGAAAAACAACATATTTTAGTTAAAAATCACATGTTAGGTGTGTTTTGTTATTTAAAGATTTGTGTGTTTTAAAATTCTTTATCTTTATTTACGAAAATCAATGTGATGCTGATTACGAATCTTAGGTAAAAATTTGGAAATTAATATTGGCGGATTTTGGCATTTATAAACCTATTTGCCTCAGAAATTTGAAATGGCGTATCCATATTGGCAAATTTTGGTATTTATAAAGCGATTTGTCTTAAATTTGAAATATAAGAAATTGATATTTTTTTGTAATCGAATCCTTACAAAAGAAATCAATTCCGGATTATTTTAAAATCTTATAACGAATCCGGATTACGAATCCTATTTTTGAAAAGTAATCGATTCCAGCCTTTCTATCCTTAAAAAGGAATCAATTCTTGGATTCGATTTCCAAAGGATTCAATTCCTACCCTCTGTTTTATGGTTATAAGTTATTTTTTTATCTGCATCTAAAGTTGCCTAGACTATAATCGTTTATTATTAGAAAATCATGCATTAATAAGAGCTACACACACCGCAATGGTCTAGGGATATATTTATTTCAATGAGTGTAAACGAGTTTTTATCGTGTTTAAATGTTTTGGGTTGGTAAAATATGTTAAGAATATTGATAAGAGATGGGCATTTTAATGTTTTTTTGTATAAAATGGACTACTTTATTTTACGGTTCAAAAATGGGACTTCTGCAAAAACTTGTTTTTAAATCAAAGTAGGTGGACATATCAGTTTTAAAATTTGAAAATATTGGTCAGTATATTGTAATCCAAAGTAGAGTATAGACTCCGTCTGTTACTTATTATCATGCAAAGACGCCATCTTAACCGGGATGAAATGTTGCGAGCTGTTGGAATGTTAGAAGCTGGTACTAGGCAAGCTCGTGTTGCTGAAACTCTCCACACATCACAGAGCGTAATCTCAAGATTATGGGCACGTTTCCAAGAAACAGGTGATGTTTCTGAAAGACATCCAGGTCCATCACGGCTGACTCGGCCTGCTTAAGATCGTTTTATTGTGCAAATGGCTAGAAGAAATCCCACAGTAACTGTTCCAGAAATAATGAATCGGGTACGCGAAACGCATAATATCGTAATTTCAAATTCTACAGTTCGGAACAGATTGCATGAAGGTGGACTACGTAATAGACGACCATTGAGATGCCAGCCACCTTCTAGAGGAAATCGCGCTGCTCGTTTAGCTTGGGCAACAGAACACGAGAATTGGACTAATATAATCAATGGGCGCCAGTTCTTTTTACAGATGAATCTCGGTTTGGGTTGCATCCGGATTCAAGAAGACTGAGGATATGGAGAGAACCTGGACTACAAAGAGTCTTGGAAAATGTGCAAGAAGTCCACAGTTATAGAGGTGGCACAGTAATGGTGTGGGCTGGAATACGACTCGGCGGAAGAACCGATCTCGTTTTGGTTGAACATTTTTTAAACGCTCATCGATATGTGGAAGAGATTCTTCAACCATTTGTCTTACCCCATGCAAGACTTGTTGGACCAGACTTTATATTGATGCACGACAACGCTCGTCCTCATGTCGCTAGACATGCTGCACAACTTTTACAAGACAACCAAATCACCGTTTTGCCATGGCCTGCTCAATCACCTGACCTAAATCCAATCGAACATGCATGGGATATGCTACAAAGAACGGTTTTGCGTGAAAACCCTCAATTCCAGAACCAAGAACAACTGTTTGCTGCGTTAAATGCTGCTTGGTTTGCCATAGCTAGGAAGATATGGACAATTTAATTCTGAGTATGCCAAGAAGGTGTCGCGCACTGATAAACTCCAGAGGAGGTCATACTCGTTATTAAAAAAATTCATCATTATAAAAAAATTGGTATATGTTTAGAATATGACTTTTAATTTTGTTTGATATTTAGTTGAAATAAAAAAAATGGTTGTACGCCACTGTAGTTTTTCTTTTCTGGTATCTACATTTATTTAAAATATTACATTTTGTACAGAATATGATAAATTTCCATAAATTATCTTTTTTTGGCCATATATTTTTAAATTCTTTGATTTAGATCCCTAAAATAGGAATATCCTTAGACCATTGCGGTGTGTGTATTAATGAATGATTTTAAAATACTCATAAATTAATAATAATCGCCAAAAAAAACCTAAATATTTTAAAACAGTCTTCGTGGACTGTTCGAAGATAAAAAAACATAAGTATCGAAGAATTGCATATGAGTTTGTATTTAGAATATGGAAAGGGGGAACCACCTCGGAAAAACATCCGGTATAGTTTTGATAACGATTGTATAAAAAATATGGAGTGACACAATGACACTATAAAACATTTAAATTATTAATTAGTACTTCATAATTTGTCGTTTTCTTGTTTTCTTTTACTACTTCAAAAATCGGAGCACCCAATGAGTTTTAAAAATTGAAAATTTAAGGTGAGTTTTAATAGAGAGTACAACGAATTCTAGATGTGTGGTACAATAGTCTATAACCTGCAGTATTTAATTTTTATATATCCCTATTTTGCTTTTTAGCTATGATGGGTATTAAACTTCTGCTTATCTTGCTTATAACGTGTATAATTTATGGTAAAAAGCAAAATATATACAGCACACATTAAAATACCACATAGTTAAGTGTAAAAAAATTAAATATTATATATAATAAATTTACTCTGGTAAAAAAAATATACTGTACTATGTGCTTTATTACCAAGGTCATGCATATTTTGATTAAACTAACTTTATTGTTAGTCTAATGATGTAAATCTTAATATTGTACATACAGAATAAATAAGTTTTAAGTAAAAAACAATAATACCAAAATAATGCATATACTAATTTAAAGTAAAAGTGATTTCTGGAATAACTTATGTTAAACAATAGCCAAAATGTCAACACCTAGGAACTATTAAACTACCCACATTTAGTACTTAGAACTTTATGTATTCCGGGTAAACAATGTTTTGGTAAATAATACTGTAGACGGTTTATATAACAGAAATACATTGGAAATTTAAGCTTAACAAATTAAAAATTTTGGCGAGTCAGCTAAAACAAATCAATGGATAATGTCAATATTTATTACTAATTTTGTTGTTGAATTTTGCTTTAACTAAGTAAGTTTAGAAATAATATTAGGTACGATTTTTATTTCCCAAAGTATAAGCAGTTATGGCTTTTCATTACTTAATCACTTATCTTTTATAAAAAGAGTAATAGTCTTGGAGGAATCGGTGCATGAGTACCGAAAACTGTTGCACCTCAATTTTTTTATACGATCCTCTTTAAATTGCCCTACTGATGATATAAATGCATGTTGCTATGGTGCCACCTGGTGCCCTATTGTTTGAACCGAAATTGTTTAAACAATTGCAAGAAATTGTTATTTTTAAACCAAACAAATTCTTTTCATATTCTTTATTGAAATATAAATAAAAAAGGTTCAATGACTTTTTACGATAAAGTTAATATTTTTGGAGATATAAATTTTTAAAAATTCGAAAAATCTCAAATTTAGGTATTTTTGACCCATAAAAAATATATATTAAAAAAAACATAAATAATATATTTCTTATTCTTTATACAATAGTTTATAATATCCTAATTGATATTTGAGAAAAAATTATTGTTTATACATTTTTTTGATTGTTTATTACGCGCGCTTACAAGTAAAATAAACCTCCAATAACTTTTGTAAAATTGATTTTAGGAAAAAAAATTTAAAAACAAGTTGTAGATAATTAAAATATTAATAACATTAACTTTATCGTAAAAAGTCAACGGACGGACCTTTTTTTGTATTTTAATAAAAATATGAAAACATTTGTTAACGGTTCATTTTGAATCAAGTGGCTATGAAAAAGTAAATTTAATCGTCGCTATAATTACATTTTTATGGCAAAGCTGAGACGGATCCTTTAAAAAGAATCGATTTATGGATCCGGATTTTCGTAAAGGAATCGAATCACCAAAACGAATCACGATTCCTTTTTTATGGAAAACATGAATCGAGTCCATGGAATAAGATACGAATAATACTACATAATTCAGATGACAAATCAAGCGCCAAATATATTTAAGCCTAATTTTGAAGTGTTTAACTTTTAGCTTTAGTTTTTGGTAAAAATTCTTTAAATTTAAACATGTTATTTATAAGATCGAAACCATCATTAAATGGAAAAAAATTTCAAACTGTATTCCAAAACATGCGATGCTAGATCCTTATGTTTTTTTTTTTAATGAGATTAACTCAAGCAACTTATAAACGGCAAGTTTCACAAGTACTGTTTAATAATTTTTCTGTTTGCAGAATATAAAAATGTATTAAAATTTTAAATTATTTTTGTAAGACACCCTGAACAGAAATAATACAAGGTCCCATTTAAAAGTCCCTCCGGGTTATCTCAAGGGTAACATATTAAAAAATTATGAAGATCGAGCAGTCAAAACTTTAAAGACCAAATGTAAGTAAAGTTTATGCCCGCTTTTGAATACCACACTATATGGTTACGAAAAAAAAAATGTTTCATTTAAATGTTGTTTTTCGGGACCTGAAAAACAACATATTTTAGTTAAAAATCACATGTTAGTTGTGTTCGTTATTTAAAAATTTTGGAAGGCAGATGTTTTAAAATTCCTTATCTTTATTTACGGAAATCAATGTGATGCTGATTAAGAATCTTAGGTAAAAATTTGGAAATTTAAAATGGCGGATTTTGGCATTTATAAACCTATTTGCCTCAGATTTAAAATGGCGTAGCCATATTGGCGAATTTTGGTATTTATAAACCGATTTGTCTCAAATTTGATATACAAGAAATCGACTCCTTTTTGTAATCGAATCCTTGCAAAAGAAATCGATTCCGGATCATTTTAAAATCATATAACGAATCCGGATTGCGAATCCTATTTTTTAAAAGTAATCGATTCCAGCCTTCGTATCTTTAAAAAGAAATCGATTCTTGGATTCGATTCCCAAAGGACTCGATTGCTATCCAGCTCTGATATATGGTTATAAGTTATATCGTTTATTAGTAGAAAATCATGCATTAATGAGGGCTATTAATAAATGATTTTAAAATATCATAAATTAATGATCGCCGAAAAAAACCTAAATATTTTTAAACAGTCTTCGTGGACTGTTCGAAGATAAAAAACATAATTTTATTACATATAAATTACATATGAGTTTGTATTTAGAATATGGTAATGGGGGAACCACCTCGGAAAAACATCTGGTATAGTTTTGATAACGATTGTATAAAAAATATAGAGTGACACATAGACACTATAAAACATTTTAACGTTTTGGCGAAGTTAATATTAATTAGTACTTCATAATTTGTCGTTTTCTTATTTTCTTTTGAAAATTGAAAATTTTTAAAACTGAAAATATTTTGATTAAACTCCCTTTAGTCAATCTTTAGTCCAATAATGTAAATCCTTATATTGTACATACATAATAAATTTGTGTTTTAAGCAAAAAACAAAAATACAAAAATAATGCCTATACTAATTTTAAGTAAACATAATTTTTAAAATAATGTATATTAAACAATAGCTAAAATGTCAATACCTAGGAACTATTAAACTACCCACATTTAGTACTTAGAACTTTATGTATTCCGGGTAAATAATATTTTGGTAAATAATACTGTAGATAGTTTATATTAACCGCAATATATTAAAAATTTAAGCTTACCAAATTGCAAATTTTGCTAGGTCAGCTAAAACAAATCAACGATAATGTAAAGATTTATTACCTACTTATTTTGTTGCTTGGTTTTGCTTTAGCTAAGTAAGTTTGGAAATAATACTAACTACGATTTTCATTTTCCATGGTATAAGCAGTTTCGGCTTTTTATTACTCAATCACTTATCTATTATAAAAGGAGTAAAGTATCCACATATAAATAAATAAAAATTACGGGTAAAAAAATAAAACATTTTGAAAATTAAACAATTTTATTTTTTGCCCTTAAGGTATTATTAATAACAAATTAATTGGTTTTAAAATGTGGTAACTTAGAAACAAAAAACTCAGTATTGTCAAAATATTAAAAAAACCCATAGAAATTTAAAATAAACCCTAAAAACCTAAACATATTTAAAGTAAAATAACATAAATTAATAATATAACACTAGAATTTAAAAATAATAATTATTGGAGGGCCTGGCAGAGTGGTTTTTTTATAGAACAGTTTGCAGAGCAAAATAGAAGCTGTTTTGGTAAAAAACATTAACAGCAAACTACCAGTATCATCTTTAAAAAAAGGTGCGTAGAACCTAAAAAACCAAAATCCCTTTAAAAGTTAACTTTTCTTTGTTTTTATTATAAAAAAATTGTCAAAAAGCCGTTTTTCTTTTAGCATAAAACATATAATTTAATTGTAATTTATTCGCGATGCTGTTAGTAAGACCTTTGTAAAGAAACGAAAAACAAACAAAATTGTTCTTTGTTTATCCTTTTTGGTGCATTTTTCGTAGAGAAACGTCGGAAAAACCGCTAAAATTGACAACTTTTAAAAAATTCATAATTTCGAATCTTGAAAAGCTGATCTTCTGGAAAATGATTATATAACATACTTTTTAAACGGGGTTAAGGAGGGCACTGCCTGTTGTGTGTGTTTTTTTTTAAATCGCAGTGCCATATTGCCATGATCTTTTGCACGACTCAGCTTATTAACTGTAATTGCTCGTTTTGAATGTAGTAAACTGATTATTAAACTTCTTAGTTTATTCTACAACTTGTTTATCTACCATTTTCATATATATTTAGCAAAAAGTCTGAAAAAGGCTTCAAACATTACGGTGAACAAGTGCTCTTAGAATAAAGTAGTGGGGGTGCAAAGCAAGCCGTAGAAATACGAACGCCAGCTTTGACCGCAGGGTTGCCAACTTAGGGGTTTTCTCCCAAATTTAGGGGGAAAGAAGTGGGATGGGATTTCTTGAGGAATGCTATATTTTTAGGGATTTTTGTAACTTCAAGTATTTATTTTTTTAAGTTAAATTAAGCAAAATAAAGGTGTAATAGTATAGGCCCTGAAATAATCCAATCTAGCCAATCATATTCATTTTGGTACATACCGCCTTAGCGACATCTAGTCAGTAAGAGCTTTGTTACTTGAAGCTTTAGATAATTTATGATTAAAAAATATAAAAAAATGTTACTGAAAGAAATCATTTATTGATTGTTTTGAATTTATTATTTATGTAAAAATATTTAATTATTTCATTTATAAATAATGAATTTTTTTAGGGGGAATTCCTAGTAATTGTGGGATTTTGGGGGTTTTTAATTGGAACTTTAGGGGGATCAATTTGTGAGAGTTGGCAACACTGTTTGACCACCTACTATTCTGCCACAAGAAGGAAATCGGGTGTGCAGTATGATGTTTAAAGTCGTTTTTCACACTTTTTGCCAAATATAGAAAAGTTTAATTATCCGTTCACTACATTTAAATCGGACGATTACAGGTATTACACATCTTCCAAAATATTACTTCAAAATATTTAAACTGCAATTTAGAAAAAAAACACACATCAGTCAGCGTCTGCATTTAGCCCGTTTAAACAGCATGTTGTAACTAATCATTTTCCCAAGGATAAGCTTTTCAACTATAAAACGGTCAAACTGGGAATTTTTTAAAAGTTAAATTAGCGGTTTTTCCCACTTTTCTTTGCGAAACATACACCAGTAACGATTAACAAAAAACTGTTTTGTTTGTTTTTTAATTTTTCACAAAAGTCCTATTGACAGCATCGCGATTAAATTACAGTTGAATTAAAATTGTTCACTTTCACTTTTGAGTTTTTTTCATATAAAAAAAAACAAAAAAAAGCTGTTTTTTGTACAGATTGTGGTTGTTTAGGTCCTATGCATCTTTTTTAAAAGATGGTACTGATCGTTTGCTGTTAAAGTTTAATTACCAAAAAAATCTTTATAAATTGCTTTTTTATTATGTATGTACAAACAACAAGGAGTAGTTTTGTTCTTTAGTAAAATAACAGTAGTACTTAATAAATCATAAAAAAGAAATATTGCCAATGAATTAAATAATGTGGCAGTACGGTTAATGTTACATTACATAGGTCCACAAAAAAAGTGGTGTATTTTTTTCCGCTAAATACATCTGAAGTAAAAATTGAGGGTCAAACAGCAAAAAATCGAGAAAAGGCGTAATTTCAGATAAAAGCCATTTTTTTGAAATTTAAAACGTCAATATCTCAAAAACTCTAAAAGATACACGAAACTTTATACAAATTTAACTATTTATTTTCACAAGACCTTTATTTTAAATTATATAATCTTTTTGTGTAAATGCAATATTTTTCGAGTTATAATCAAAAAACCGAATTTTCAGGATTTTTTTCAAGGTACCCCTGGAAATAATTTAAAAATTAAAATGTAATTTTTGGATTTTTTTCTACAAATTTAGAGTAATTTGGAATTTAATTTAATAATAAAAATTATTTATAAAAAACCCCAAAAATCACAACAATAAAAAAATAATATTTTTCCCCTATTTTGGACCGAATTTTTTTTGTTAAAATTACATTTTTATTTATATCTCCTTTATCATTTATGTTATTAAAAACATTTATATAACTTTTTATATAGACAATGAAAAGCTTTATTTTTTGTAAAATAAAATATTTTGTATCTCTTATAGTTTATATAGTCGTAGTCCAAACATTCCGTGGCAATAGGTTTCGGCCGGTAAATGTACCGTATTGGTTTTGGGGTTTTTCTTGACTTTTTGCTTGACCCCCAATTTTGACTTTAGATTCGTGTTCAGCGAAAAAAATACGTCAGAAAATCTTAGTCCGACACCCAGCACACACCACGTTTTTCGTGGACCTGTGTTATTAACGAAGATCTTTTAACGCTGTGCTCTGCATGCAAAAGAAAGCCTAATAAATTTTGCCAAAAGTACAATTCGTGCATGTACATATTTTGAATACTATCCAAAAAAAAAAATTAAAGAAAACACCCGCTACGATAATATTTAAAGGGGTGTATCCATTTAGCGAGTCTGCCTCCATAGCCAACCGCACGGTGTACTAAACCTGGTTTACCACGGCAGTGTTAATATTTGTTTAATAAGTAGGTTGCTTCCCAAGTTCCAAAACAGAAGTATTTAATAAAATTTTTCATCAGAGTATACACACTTTTGCATACGTATAAACCAAGTACTAAACATCTCTTGTCATTTATCCATCGAAACTGAAGCACATGTATTATCCCAAGCACTTAATAATTCCTCTTCAGTTGCAAATTTTTGTCCGAACTTGCAAGGCGTGAGGTCCGGGCTTTAGGGGCATGATCCAACAGTGTGAGTCTCAATTGGGTCAAAAACTCTTAAGTCAAGCTTACCCGATGTGCCGGCGCGTTGTCGTGGTGGAAGTGCCAAGTACTGAGACGTGACTTTGGTCGCAATTCTTTTAGCTCATTTATAACTTGAGGTAAACAAACGCCTGTATACCAAGCAGCTGTGACGGTCTTCTGTGAATTCAACACCACCCTTTTTATGAAGCTTCTTTTAGCAGAGAATACTCCTATCATTCTCTTTTTAACTGATCTTATATAACCAGGTTTTGTCGCATGTGACGATTGAATCAACATCCTTTGAATGGCCAGAGTCATATTTTCACACCAATTGACACGCGCTGCTCGCTGGCTCTCATTAAGGAAATAGGGGATCTATAAAGAACATAACTTTCTTACTTTTAAATCTTCATGCAAAATCGAATTTAAGATAGATGCACCAATACTTAGAATATCTTAAATCTGTTTATAAGTAGTTCGACGTTTAGCTGTAAATATATTTTTAACTGCGGCAATGTTTTCTTTCGACCTGCTCGTCACTGGGCGGCCCGATCTTTCATCATCATCTAATATCAAGATTCCTTGTTGAAATTCTTTATACCAACAGAATATGGTAGAGATCGAAGGACACTTATCCCCGAAAGTTTCAGACATTTTGTCATGGCACTCTTGGTACGATAATCCACGTTTAAAGTTGTAGTAGAATATCACTCTGTAATTACGGTGACTGAGACAAGCCATTTTTACAACTTTTCGCTAATTATGTAACAAACAGACTGAGCACAGGAATAACCTTAGTATATGTTTGGACTTGTTTGTCTCTATACTTATTAATGCCGCATTTAATTAAGTTTAAACTTGATATTTTTCTCATATTGCCTTATGGAGCAGCCTATGTATTAGTATATTTTGGACATCCTCTAAGGACAATGTTTTTAACGGCACTTTTAAAAAATGTTTTAAAAGCAATAATTAGTCCGATAGCCCCATTGCAATAATATTATTTAATACTTTTTTATTTTAGCAAAACCGCAAAAACATAAATTTTACTGGACTAATACGTTTTTAGCTGCAATCGTATTTGACAAGTAAACAAAAATGTATAATCCTAGCAGAATAAATCAAGTTAATTAGGAATTTTAGTAAACAAGCGATGTTATGCAGACCTATTTAGACTGGTTTAAATATACGCTTCGATGAGATCATTGTGGTTTGATGAATGAAATTCCACGATAGTGGTTTAGTGCGTAAAGTATTGATTTTTAAACTAGGCTGATTTAGATATGATGGATTTTCTGAAAATTCTATTTCTAGTAATGTCTAGAGCTAATCGCTTGATAACATGCTTGATACTTTAACAAAAATATAAATAAGAATTTTTTGATATACAGGGTAATTCAAAAAATATATGTCAGTTCCTAATGGAAGATACTTTGGCCAAAAATAAGACAAAATTGTTATATAAACATGGCTCCAAAACGGCTTCAGATACAGGATGTAAAACAAACATTTTTAGAGTTGGGCTATTCCTTTTACACGTACAAGACGAATTTTGATATGTGAATTTTTTCTTTTATTTTTAAATCAGGTTTTTGACTAAAATGAAATTTGGCACAGTTAAAACCTTGCCCCTTTTACCCCTGCTTGTGATTAACTTTTGTTATTAGGCCGGTTGCGTACCTTCGAGCACTTCTACTCATTTTTTACCACTTTTTCGTCATATATTTTTTAATATTAATGTCATCGATAATTTGGTACAGGACTTATAGGTTCTGCTTGGTTTAAAAAAAATAAAGTACTTTTGAATTAACTCGATAAACCTAACTGCTTTCGAGATATTCTAATTTTAAACTTGCAAGGTACGACAATAAGATTTAAAATAAAAACTTTAATGTTTATAAAACTTGTGACACTTTGAACATTTACTGTAATAATTAATACTGTCCTCGATACTGTCTTTAATTTCAAATATTATTCCTTTCCTATCACGCAAGTTTAAAATTAGAATATCTCAGAAGCCGTTAAGTTTATTGAGGTAATTCAAGAGTACTTTGTTTAGTATTGTGTATTAAAATATGAATAGTATAATTACCAAAAAGTAATGACATAATAATGGTTAAAATGAATAAAATTAACCAAGGTGCGCCACTGGTCTATAATAGTAAAAGTTTATCGTCAGCTGGTGTATTTTGTTCAATGTTCTAATTATATAAAGTTTTATTAAATACCTGAATTAAAAATAAAAAGAAAATCCCAAATCTTTTACAACTGGGCCGTTGTGAAGCTATGTTTATAAAAAAAAATGTCTTATTTTTGCCAAGGCATCTTTCATTAAGCAATGCATATATGTTTTTTTTTTTGAAATCACTTTCTATATAAATATAAATAAATTAGTATTTCAAGGTATTAGAGTTCTAAAACAATGGACAGTAATAATATCTTTTACGTCTTGATATCTGTACATGTATAGATATTTAAGAGTTAAGAATAAAAAAAATTAAGAAGGACCTTTGAAGTTTATGATCCTAAGCATTTATAAAGTTTTCTATTTTATTTTGATACTTAAATTAAAATATCTTTATTACTGCACGCTTAAGTACTTTTAATTTCTTTTTTTTTTAATTTGTTTAGGATAATTAAGGCAAAGATACGTGGTGATAATTGTTCTTAAAAAGTCATGTACATCAATATATTTTTTTTGCTATAAAAAATAGAAGTTTTATTAAAATGGTTTTACAGGGACATTAATCATAAAAATATAATAATTTTTACTACAATAATTTTTAATTGCAGACTGTAAGAGCAATGCTAATAAAATTTTAAATTAATGGCATATTTTTAAATTTTCGTAAATAAATAAAAAAAAA
>JAHBCN010002866.1:0-83922 GCA_019359885.1 Listronotus oregonensis | reverse complement strand
CAAGAAAAACGCATTGCTAGCTTTTTTTCGCAGCCTGCGCTAATGTGACTACTTCGGTTATTATTTTGTCCGCCTCTGGACTTGACTAAGTCGCTTTCTTTTAGGACCATGTTCTACTGGAAATGTGTGCACACTTTTTGGGGTGTAAGGTTTGGCGCATTTTAAATATACTGGATACTATCAGTCAATACAAATATCCACTTTTGTTTAAATTGAGGTATAGTAAAAGAATAATCAATTTTGTCCACTTTCTTATAAATATATATATCTGGTACAGATTGTACAACCTAAAAACATGGGGAGCATCGCAAGCATCAAATAGATATCTTTAATGTTGAAATATGACAAGTAGTTTTAAGGTTACTTTTTTCACCGCTTGGCAAAAGATGGCATGAATAGCATCCGCATGAACGTAATACACTCTACCAGACCTATATGACTGCTCAAGTAGCATTTAGGGAAAGTTTTAGAAATTTACATCAATGTAATCAATTGAACGATATTGAAGTATTTAGAGTCACCATTTTGTCAAGAAGATTATCCTATGGATGTTTGCATGTAATAGTGATGCCAATGTGATGAATAATTATTTATTACTCTTAAACAGTAGTAATTTAACGAAAAGCTAACCGAACACAAAATTAGTGTTCTAAATACTCTTTAATTTAATACACAAGAAAACGATATCAAATTACTAGGCATAAAAAATTAACAGTAAAATACCATACTCATATTTTTATTTTTTAATAAATAGGTTCTTGTTACTTTTAACTTAACTGTTAACTTAGGTTTCTTTTTCAGAAAATGAAAACAAATGTTTTGACGTTGTCTTTGGCGTTGCTCTTTGGTTCTATCTCATACTGTCATGCCTGCAGCTGCATGATGGAACATCCACAAGACACTACTGCAAATCCGATTTTGGTAAATACTAAGTATATTATTTTTAATATAATAGTATCTATGTAATTCGCTATTAACTCATACATATAATGCTCGTTAGGATTAGTTTGCATAAAGCTCTGATTTTGGTGCTTTATTTTTTTTGTACGTTATCTGACAGAGGCATTGTAGTTTTCTAAAGAAGTGCACTTACCATTTTGGTTATTTTAAAATAAGTTTTTCGAAGCTAAGAAAGTAAGAAGAATACTAAATTTTAATTATCCACATTTTTTATTTTAAATATTTTTTTTAAAGTATAAACCAACAGATTTTTTGCCTATTATTCCCCATTAAAATGATCTATGTTTCTTGAAGTAAACTTAAATTTAAAGGTTTATTTAGAAATCCAAGGTTGCATTCGCGCTGCCGTTGATGTTCCTGTCGGCATGTAAAACTTGTTGTGTAAAATGTAGAATATGTAGATGTACAATAATACTGTTTAAACTTGGCCAAAGACAATTGTAGTTATCACTATAGACATACAGAACAATGTAAAATTTTTGGTAATAGGTTTGGACGCTCGCTTGCTGGATTCTTGAGCGAGCGTCCATCGAGAGAATATATGTGCCCCGCTGCTGTATAAACGAACACTGTTGCCAAACCAATAAAAGAAGTAACAGAAAGTAGGAATTATTTCTGTCGAAAATATGCTTCGAATTTATTTTCGTTTTAATAATCTTAATATTTTTTTTTTTATTAAATAATAAAATTTTAATTATTTAAACTTGTACTGTGGGGAATTATTTCCTAAAATATATTTATACCTATTATAAGAATACACGTTGGTAAACATGATTTCAAATTTTTACAAATTCTATTTTTTTATTATAAGACATCCTTACATAAAAAGAAATGTTTGTATAGGCTCACCTAAATTTATTAAATTTTTTTATAAATAAAATCCAAATAAACGCATGTATTTTTTAGTTTATTGCTATTGGCAAATAAAGTGAGAATTATTAATTAAAGTGTGGCCATCAAAGAAGCAAAAAACGGCTAGTTTTTTGAAGTTAAATAAAAAAACGTTTTTGTTTAATTCATTGCATATCGTATTGCCATTTGTGCGTTGTGATTTGTTTGTGTTTTTTCTGGTGGTAATTAAAATTTGTATTCTTGTTAAAATTTTGGAAAATCTATGTCAATATTATGACTGCCCAGTGAGTCGAAGAGCAGATAAAGTTAGGCTTTTTCGTTTTCCCTACAAGAATAGTACACTATGTAAGCAATTGATTATAAACTGTGGTAAGTATTTATCTATGTATATTAAAATTATTTAGACTAATAAATACCTTATAATTCTGTGATCGACACCTAAAATTTAATCTTTGTTAACCTTTTGATAGTTATTAATTCAAATATTTGATATTTAAAAGAGTGACCGCAAAAATCGCTTAAAAACTGCCTGTTTTTTCACATTTATTCATTTAGGAAGAGCATTGCATTTCGTTTTTTGCAAATTCACTTCTATTTAGGGGTCGGAAAGATGCCAAATCTAAAAAATTGCAAAAATAGCAGTGAAATTAAAAGTTATTCCCACTACAATTTGTTTGCAAAGGTTGTAAATTAACCCCCATGGATGTGGGGGTACAATCATCCCCTAAAATATATAAAATTATGTACAACTTTAAAAATTGCAAAAAAATCAGATTTTTTGGACATGTCTAATAAAAAATAAATGTATATGATAGTCAACCACCCTTATCTAAGGGTAAAATTACCCTTATTAGTGAGGAAAAATGAATGAAATCCTAGCTTTTACAAAAAAAGTCTTAGCTTTGTATTTTTTTGATTTGAAGTTAAAAAGCCGATTTTACCTAGATTTTTTGAGATCACTTTTAACCAAAACCACCCCTGGAAGGGGGTAAATTAATCCCCTAAAATTAAGGAAATTCATGTTATATTTGAGATATTTTAAAACATCCAAATATATTTTTAATATTTTAAAAGTTTTATATGATTTTATACATTTAAGGGGATGAATTTACCCCCTTGCAAGGTAGCTTTGATTAGAAATGAACTCGAAAAACCCAAGAAGGTCTACTTTAAACATCTAGGATGAAAAATATGAGCCCAAAACGCTTTTAGATAAGCTAACATTTTATTAAATTTTTCTGATAATGCGGGTTTCTTTACCCTTAATTTTAGGAGTGGTTTATTATCAAACCTTATGTAATCTAAACTGTCCGTCATATTTAAGATATCCTAAAATCAATATATAATATATATATATATATATATATATATATATATATATATATATATATATATATATATATATATATATATATATATATATATATATATATATATATATATAAATATTTATTTTTATTAACCATTTATAATATATTTTTTTGTTTGTTGTTTGTTCACATTTAAACATTTTGGGTTAGTTAAATGACTCGACTAGTTTGCTTTTCAGTTTTATTCATTCTAAATCAGATGTTCGTTTAAGATTCTTAAACAAGCATCTGATATTCAAGAATAATAAAAAATTTGAAAATGACCCAAACTAGTGAAACGTAAAATTTTAACTTGATGTTTAATATGGTGAACCTAAACCAAAAAATCGAAACAAAAAAAAAATATATATATATATATATATATATATATATATATATATATATATATATATATATATATATATATTTACAATTTTAAGTTGTATATTTTTTTATTTTTTTTGCTTTGGTTGGAATGCATACAGCCACTACATTTAACGTATTATATTTAAGTTTTTTTTTTTTAACCAAATATTTTTTTTTAATGAGTATCAGTATAAAAATCTATACTATAAATATTCATATACACGAATTATTTTAAGTTGTATATGATTTTCTACATTTTAGGGGATGCATATACCCCCTTGCAGGAGTGGTTTTGGTTATAAGTAAACTAGAAAAATTTAGTTACACCTGGTTTATATGCTTGGGTAAAAAAAATACCAACTAAGACTTTTCTTAAAAAAGCTAGTATTTTATTTAATTTTTCCTATTGATGAGAGTAGTTCCACCCTTAGAATAGGGTAGTTGATTATCATAAACATTTATTTCTTATTAGACATGTCCTAAAAAATCCGATGTTTTGCAATTTTTGAAGTTGTATACGATTTTATATATTTTAGGGCATAATTGCACCCTCACATAGTGCATGGGGGTTGGTTTACAACCTTCTTAGGGATGAAAAAGTATTACTTTATTTTTCCAAGGTCCATTTGAAACAAAAATCGCAGTGAGAAGAAACTTTTAATACCACTACAATTTTCGCAATTCTTCAGATTTGGCGATTTTCCAACCCCTAAATGGGGGTAATTGTTTAAAATTTGCAAAAAATGAAAAGCAATGCTCATCTTAATTTTTTGCGACGAGTAATTTAGTATAAAATTCATATTTGCTTGTTTTTTTTTCACCTCTCTGTAAATTGTGAAAAAAACAGGCTCCTTATGATTACAAACAAGATTCTATATTTAATTTTAGGACTAAAATAAATTTTAAAAAATTAAGTTCTGGGGGGATTGGAAGCCACTTAACTGGGTAATATGGGAAACAATTAAGGTCGCGCGTTAATTTTAATTGGATAGTAATTTTTTTCTTATTCAATTACTTATATTTTATATTCCTGCTTAAATAATCGGTATATTTAACTATGCACGGTACCTCTGAAGCATGGGTAAGATTAATAAAAATGTGAAAGGTAACGAGGCGCGGGATTCGAATACTCAATATTTGTACTGCAAAATCCAGTTTGAATTGAAATCGTATCTGCTCCCTTTCTCGAGATATACAAAAAAAATCTTTTCAATTTTATAATTTTTTTTTATTTATTTTGAAAATAAAAATGCATTTCATTTAAGTTTCGCAATTTCTAGTAATTTGTTTCATATACCACGTACAAAGACAAATATTTTATTTTTTTTAAATATAAATTTTAAGATTTAACAAAAAAAAAAAAATAAAAAACTTTTTAATCGAAAAATTAACATTTTTGATTTTTTATTACTTTATTTTCGATAAATTAAAAAAATAAAAACATTTGATAAATTAAAACAAAAATATCCATGTTGATTTTACATCCCAAGAAGTGTGGTTGTGATTAAAATTTTAGAATAAATAATTGTCTTTTATATTGTTCTTAATAAATAGGTATTTGCGTAATATTTAAAAACTATACAATTTAAGCCCAGCAACCCTTATACTACGTAAATAAAGTTTTATAATAAAAGTCCAATAAATATAAAAAGCTGATGTAACAATTATTTTTTTTTATAACTATATAAGATTGCTCAAAAGTCGGCTCTTTTTTGAAAAAAATATAGGACCTGTAATTTGATTTATATTATTGTTAATAATTTTTAAATATTTTTAGCAGCTTTTCCTTAACCTCTTGGGCTCACTAGCCAACTTATGGAAAATTTTAGTTCCATTCAGGACTTTTAAAACACTCTGTATTTACATTTCATATTAAATGATGCCCAATTGCACAATTATTACCTTTTTGTTTACATAAAAAAGTTAAATTCAACAAAAACTCTAATGTTATTTTATATTAACAATAATAATTTATTTATTCACTAACAGCGGTGGCGTACTGGCCAGCGTACCAGCCTCTCAAATAGGCCTTACGAGGGATTTTTTTGCAGATGTGATTTGTAAGCGGTTTTTTGCATTTGACTCGTATGAACGGCTACAAACTTAGTAAACAAATTTAATTAATGGGAAATGAAAAACTGGATTTGTGTATTAAAAAATGTATTTTTAAGTTTATAATTATATATTTTTTTCTAATTACAAACTATAAAATGCATTTCAAAAATTTATTTTTCTAATGCACAACGGCAGTTTTTCATTTCCCGTTAATAAAATTTGTTGACAAAGTTTTAAGAGGTTCATACGCATCGAATACCAAAAACCGCATTTAAATCCATCTTACAGCACAAAAAATTCATAGTGCACTACTTCGTTTCCTCGACCAACATCTGTGCAAAAAGCAGTTTGTTGTTTTTGCAACATAAATATGTGCGGAGGGAGCCTACGCTTTAAATAGACTATGACAGTAAGAAGTCAAAACGGCAACGCTGAGAGGTACCTCAGCAGGTAAAAATTAAATATTCTAATAAAATTCGATTGTCGGCAAAAAGTATTTATACAAAGGGACTGGGCGTCTATAGTGATAACTACAATTGTCTTTGACTTGGCTAAGTTTTGACGTTGGGCATTCGCTAATCTTCATGATTTTTTGCTTGTTGGTTTAACATTTTTGGGCTTAATTTTTTATATAAATAAATAATTTTTTAATAAACATAAACCAAATGATATATTAACACAAACAAAAGTAAAACTGCAGCGATAACAGTACAACTAAACGTCAAGGAAACTAATTGTCAATATATAAACGCGTTTTTTACCTTTTTTTTAAGTAAATATAAATAGTTTTTTAAATTCCTTCGGGAAAATGTTTTTTTTTAATCCACTTATGGTTTTTTCTTTTATTTTTAAGCATTACTAAAGCCATAATTTAGAAATATTTTTTAAAATGCTATCCAGATATAATGATTTTCTAGACGTAAGGGGGACTGACATTTACAGATTTTCTACAATCAATTAAAAACTTTCTTTGGCACAATCTTTATTTAATAATTTATAGCATTTTTATTATTTCCTGGAACATCATTAATTTTAGATCTGTTAGCCCTATTAAAAATAAAGAACTGTATTGTGTTGCTCTTCTCAAGATATATTTTAATTTAAATTAAAATAGACATAATAATGTGGTTGTTGTATTTTTCCCAGTCTTATAATTTACAGATTTTTACTTTACAAAGAAACCCTGTACCACTATAAAAACTGTAATACCTAAGCTAACAGAACCAAACTGAAATTTTGGATCCTATAAAGGCCCATATTTTTAGACTATTTTATACCCTATTTTTAATTTTTGCGCTTCTCGGTTTCTCAGAAAAATCCGTGGTTCTGCCAGCTTAAGATTAAGCTAGCATAACCACACAAAGATATTGGTAGGTATATATTTTTTTAAATATGCCCCATTTTAAGACTATTTTAAGGTTCTTAGTTATTAAATATTTTCTTGTAATTTAAAAACATTGGGACCTAAAAAACTATGGTATTTAAATTTTATTTTGCTATTAGTTTTTATGGTTTTGCTAACTTTAGGTTAAGCCAGCAGATTCACATCAATATCTTCGATAAAAAATACATTTGCATAAAAAAATATATGCCATATTTTTAGGATCATTTTAGACTCTGAAACAACTATTTATAATTTTTTTTGCAAATTATTATTTTAATGAAACCGTAATTGGTCAAGCCACACCATTTTAAGTTTTTTTAGGATTCTTACGGCCGAGTGATGAACGCGTTGTTAAATTAAGCAATGGACTTAGCAATTGTTAAAAGTTAACAACGGTTTAGAATGTTTAACAAAATGTCAGATATTGACAGGTTGCCAACTAAAATTATTGAATAACACTGACAATGACGTTTTGTTAAACATTCTAAACCGTTGTTAACTTTTAACAATTGCTAAGTCCATTGCTAAATTTAACAACGCGATTATCACTCGGCCGTTAGTATACCTAATTTTATTATTTTTATTCACTAAATTTAGCAAATAATAACTTTTTTAACTTTATGGTTCTGCCAGCTAAAGCTTAAGCAAGCAGAAACAGATCAATACTTCCAAAAACTAAAAAAAAAAATTAAGAAAATGCATGCCAAATTTTTAGGTTCTGCAATCACCATATTTTAAATTTTTTGTTCCTTGTTATTTCAAGGCACTCATAGTTGGCCGTACCACACCCCAATTTAAAAAAAAATACCT
Source organism: Listronotus oregonensis (assembly GCA_019359885.1). NCBI lineage: Eukaryota > Metazoa > Arthropoda > Insecta > Coleoptera > Curculionidae > Listronotus > Listronotus oregonensis. The sequence continues at coordinate 76,146 of JAHBCN010002866.1, read as the reverse complement.
TTTGATTGTTGATGTTTTACGTAAGCCATCAATTTAGTCTTTTTTAGGCTTCTTTAAATACCCAGTCTCAATAATGTTAATTTAACAAATATTTATTATTTTTGTACTTTTGCTAGCTTAAGCTTAAGCCAGCAGAACCACATTAATATCTCCAAATCAAAAGATTTCTTTAACAAAATGCATGAAATAATTTAAGGCTCTTTTAAGACTCTGCAACCACTGTATTTTAAATTTTCTTGCTCTTTGGTTTTTCAAGAAAATCGTAAGTGGCCATACCAGTCCTCAATTTAAAAAAAAAACCTTTTGTTTTTTGATGTTTTAGGTACGTTATCATTTTACAATATTTTGGGCCTCTTAGTATACCTAGTTTCATTATTTTTAGTCGTTAAATTTAACAAATATTATTATTTAACTTTTTAGATCCACTAGCTTAAGCTATCTCGCAAAACCACAATAATATATATCCCCGAATAACAAACATTCCAATAACAAAATGATGGACCCTTTTGGCTCAGCCACCACCGTTTTTTAAGTTTTATTGCTTTTGGTTTTGAAAGCTTATTAGAGCTGGTCAATTAAAATAAACTTTGAGTTTGGAATTTAGGTACACCATCATTTAAGGCTATTTTTAGGCACTTTGGTATTGGCAATAATAGCAAATAGCAGAACTACATCAATATCTCCAAGTAGAGATCGAACGCTGTTAGAATAACACCGATACGTCACGGTTTTATACGGGTTTGCCATATGAGACCGTGACGTATCGGTGTTGTTCTTGCGTTCGATCTCTAACAAAATATTTCTATAAAAAAATGCATGATATATTTTACGGCTCTTTTTAGGGTCTGCAACCACCATATTTTAAATTTTTGTGCTATACCTTTCTTCCAGGGAATCAGAGTTGGCCTTACCACACCCCATTTTTTTTTAAACTACCTTGAGTATTTTAATGTTTTAAGTACACCCCCAATTTAGGTTTTTTTAGGCTTCTTTAAATACCTGGTTTAATTATTTTTATTGTCTAATTTAGTAAATCATATTTTTTTATCTTTGCGGTTTTGCTAGCTTAAAATTATGCCGAATAATTAAACAAAATGTATCGAAATGCATGCCATGTTTTAAGTTTTTAGGATCTGCATCCACCAAACTTTTTTGCTCTTCGCTTTTCATGATCATTTTAGGCTTTAAGGATATCAGTTTTATTATGATTAATCGTTTAATTTAGCAATTTTTTTTAGTTTGTTATTCTGTTGGTCTAACATTAGACTTGCAGCAGCACAAATTATTATCTGGTAAATTAAGCATTTAACAAAGATGAAACTAGGTATTTCATATTCAAAGGACACAAGTTATGTAATAATTTTTTATAATTGGGATGTATTATGACCAACTATGACTTTTTTTAAATAGAAACTAAAAAAGTTATAAATACGGTACTTATAGAGTCTTAAGTCTAAACATATGGCATGTATTTTGTTGTAATTTTTTTTTTGTTATTTGGAGATATTGATGTGATTCTGCTGGCTTGCAAAAGTAAAGAACTAATATGTGCTAAACTAAGCGATTAATAATAATAGAACAGAATATTTAACTTGACCTTAAAAGGAGCTCAAAATAATGGCATACTTAAAAACTTCAAAAAACACAAAGTATTTTTTTTAATATTGGGGTGTGGTATGGTCATATAAAATTTTTTTGAAAAAAATAAAAAGCAAAAAGGTTAATTATACAGTAGTAACAGAGCCTTAATATACTGCATGCATTTTGCTACACAAATGTTTTGCTATTCGGAGATATTGATGTGGGTTCTGCTGGCTAAACTTTAAGCTAGTGGAACCACAAAGTTAAAAAAACATTAATACCGACTAAATTGAGCGATTATACATAATAAAACTACTTATATTAAAGAGTGATAGCGTATCCAGTACATCAAAAAAACATAGGATAATTAAAAAAAAATGGGTATATGGTAAATTCGGACTTATTTTTAAATAAGGATTAAAAAATATGGTGGCTAAAGAGCGTAAATAGAGCATAAGATTATGGCATACATTTTGCTATAGGTTAGTTTTGTTATTAGGAGATGCGAATGTGGTTTTTCTTGAAGAACCACAAAAAAATAATATTTGCTTAATTAAGGGATTACCATTAATGATGCTGGGTATACTTACCAAAAAGACTAAAAAGAGCCTAAAAAGATGGCGGACTTAAGATATTAACAAACACTTTGTAGCTTCCTTTAGGCACTTATTCAGCCAGCACATTCCAGGGATTTTATAGTCTGTCTTTTAAATCTAGGACATTATCTGAACATTGGCAAAAAATCCAAAAATTGTTTTCATGGATACATCCAAGCAGGTGAAAAACGAGGAAGCTGGTATACCTGGTTTTTGCTAGTGCCCTTTTTTGTCCTTAATAAATAGGTACTTTGAACACCTCAGGCCACGTGTAATTAAAAAAAAGCATGAGAAGTCAACCCTATAATGCTAAAAACACTCTTACGGCACTTTAGGATGGCAGGGTAAAGAGTGACCGCAAAAACTGCCTGTTTTTTCACAATTCACACAGAGGTAAGAAAAAGACATACAGATATGTATGTTAAACCAAATTACTTGATTTTAATATTTTTTAAAAAATTTAAAGTGTATATGATTTTCTACATTTTGGGGGATAAATATACCCCCTTACAGGGGTGGTTTTGGTTAAAAGTGAACTCAAAAAATCTAGGTACACCTTCTTTATACAGGGTGCCACAGATTCGAGTGCATGCATGGGGATCTCAGGAACCGTAAGAGATACGAAGTCGGTTAAATTATTGCAAAGTTGTGTATTTACGTAACTAACCATGTCCACTTTAGAAAGTTGCAAAATTCCGAGTAAGTCCGGAGATATCCGAAAAAAACTGAAATTTGCCGATTTCGTTTTTATTTTTTCTGACGTTATTTAAAGAGAAATGGATAAACAAAAGAGACTTTCTCATGGCTACCTTTTAGCTTTACAAAATAGCGTTAAGAGGTTTTCCGTACGACTTTTCGTTTTCGTTAAACCATCATCAACTTATTTTTTTAAATACGGACCTGGGTTTTTTGTTTAATTTTTTTGAACCCCTTATTATCCCAATTACAAAAATGTATAACACTTAATATTTATTAACAAATATGGAACGCCCCTATAAGAAATGATGTGCGTTCCTTGTCTAACTTATTGTCTCTTATGGAAAATATGTTTATTTAACAGAAAAATATTAAGTGTTATACATCATTGTAATTGGGATTATAACTGCTTTAAAAAAATGCAATAAACAATTGAGTGCCGTATTTAAAAAAATAAAGTTGATCATGGTTTAACGATAACGAAACGTCGTTCGAAAAATCTCTTAACGCTGTTTTCTAGAGCTTAAAAAGTGGCCATAAGAAAGTGTCTTTTTTTTTCATATCTCTTAAAATAACGTCAGAAAAAAATAAAAACGAAATCGGCAAATTTATGTTTTTTCCGGATATCTCCGGAAGTACTCGGAATTTTACAACTTTCTAAACGGCATGTTGTTAGGCTCCTAAATGCGCAACTTTGCAATAATTTAACCGACTTCGTATCTCTTACGGTTTCCGAGATCCCCATGCATGCACTCGAAACTGTGGCATCCTGTATACATGTCTTAAAAAATATGTTTTTTTTTATTTGCAATTTTTAAAGTTGTATATGATTTTATATATTTTAGGTGTTGATTGCACTCCCACTTAGTCCATGAGGGTTGGTTTACAACCTTTTCAGGAGAAGATGTATTATTTTATTTTTCTTAGGTCCATTCAAAACAAAAATCGCAATAAAAATTACTTTTAATAACACTGCTATTTTTGCGATTCTTTAGATTTAGCAACTTTCTAACCTCTAAATAGGGGTGATTTTTAAAAATTTGTTTGCAAAAAACGAAAAGCAATGCCCATCCTAATTTTTTGTGATAAGTAATTTGGTATAACATACATACTTGTATGTCTTTTCCCCACCTCTCTGTGAATTGTAAAAAAACAGGCAGTTTTTGAGCGATTTTTGCATTCACTCTTCCCTTTTGGGAGTAAAACAAGGTTTTCTGCGCCTATAGTGGTCGTTTCCCGAAAAAGCTCTGTTACTCCCAAAACACGTGGTCACTTGACTCATTTTTCAAAATAAAAATACTTTCATGACTGCAAAATGCTACGTAGCCGTACAGAACTGCATAAGAGTACTTTACTACATTAAGTTATTAGATAGCCCAGCGGTGTGTTTTTTTTTAGGCTAGGCAGATAAAAACGTAATAGTAGTATTTTAACAACATCATGAATATAGATACGGTTTTTTTAATAATCGCTTAACACCTTTGGTGGGTCTATTAAAATTATATAATTATTATTAAATTTGCCAAAAACAAAGAGCAAAAAATCAATATAATATGGTGGTTGCTTAGCCTAAAAAGAGCTTAAGATTATGGCACAGATTTATTATCTGGGATTATGGCATGCATTTTGTTATAAAAATGTTTTGTTACTCGAAAATATTATTGTGGTTCTGCTGGCTAAACCTTAAACTAGCACAACCATAGAAAAAAAATAAAAAAGGTAATGAATTAGCCTAGAAAGAGCCTAAAAATATGGGAATAAATAGAATCCAAAATGTAAGTGTGGTTCTGCTACCTTAGGTAGTACCTGAAAACTTTAAACTAACAAACGGTAATTTATGTTTTAAATAAATTAATAACAACACTGTCATTATTAAACTTATTAAAAATTAAAAAAAAAATAAAAACTATATGTTAAAAAAACTAAACGCACAAAATCTCCTCAAGACCTGTCTCGTCCCGAAAGGTACCCATCACTAAAGTGGTTAGGTTGGTTTAAAATGAGTGGGTATAACACCCTTCCACCGCGACCGATCGGTCTACTGTGGCGTCACTAAAGCGGAGTTACCTCTTAAAATTTTCTGGATTATGAAGTCTGTTTGTCTTTTAAATAACGTATTACTTTTAATATTGTGTATTATTTATTGTTTTTACCAACTAAAGTAACGTGAAAAAAATTAGAGCTAATTTTGATCATCACGAAGGGTATGTTTTTCGACCAGAAAAGATTTAAATATTTTAAATTTACTTGAACATAACAATTGGATAGAAGGTATAATCAAAAACTTTTCAGGCTTTTTGTTGTTAAAAGTGAAATACTAGCATTTACAAAACCCATTTAAATAAGATTGATGAACCTTAAATTTTAATAAGAAAAATTAAATTTATATCGTAATGTTAATAATAATGTTACAAAATAATTATTAAAATATGTCTTATAACACGTATAAATATATTTAATTTACCATAATTACATGAAATGTATTTGCCTTTTACTCCTAAAGAAGCTAATATATAGTCTGAAATGGTCTAAATACTAATGCAATTCATCTTAGTTTTTGTAAGCTTATTGAATTGAATGCCTGCCATGTTAAAGTGTGTTTTAATATGTATTTATTACCTAATGCTAAGAATATAATTGATTTGAATTTACTATTGTTTATACATTTTATAATTGACAATATAAAGCTTCTGCAGTAACATATTTATGGGTTAATATTTACAGATAATAGTATAAGGCTACCTTATTTATTTTTTGTCGTAAAATATACAGAATATTTATTATGTTTATGACCGGTAGCTTATCTTATAAAGAGTAGTTTATAAAAAGCTTATTAAACTTTGATCACGGCAACAATAAATTCGGGTCCATGGTACCCTCAAACTCCTTTTGATCCACTTTACATAATTCAAATACCACATAAATCAGAGACACCAGAAAGAGTGACCGCAAAAACTGCCTGTGTTTTCACTATTCACAAAGAGATAAGGAAAAGACAGTCAGATACGTATTTTTTGCTAAATTACTCGTCGCAAAAAATAAGGATGAGCACTGTTTTTCGTTTTTTGCAAATTTTCAAAAATCACCCTTTTTAGAGGTTGGAAAGTTGCCAAATCTGAAGAATTGCTAAAATAGCAGTGGTACTAAAAGGTATTTTCACTGCGATCTTTGTTTCAAATGGACCTTGGAAAAATAAAATAATACATCTTCATCCACACACCTCCAATTAAAGTTATATTTTATACTTCCAGAAATATTGTGGAAAAACTAAAATTCTCGATTTTCGTTTTTAATTTTTACGAGTTTATTTCAAAAGTTAGAAGAATCTAAAAATACATTCTTATTGAAACTTTTTGCGCCTCAGCAATTGGCGAAGTCAAATATTTCTTACGACGTTTCGTTTTTGCTAAACCATCATCAATTTTTTTTATACGGCCCTCCATTGTTTATTGCATTTTTTTAAAAGCAATTTTAATCCCAATAACAATGATGTATAAATCACTTAATATTTTTCTGTTAAATAAACATATTTTTCATAAGTGACAATGAGTTAGACAAGGAACGCACATGATTTCTTACAGGGGCGTTCCATATTTGTTAAATAAATATTAAGTGTTATACATTTTTGTAATTGGAATAATAAGGGGTTTAAAAAAAATTGATAAAAATCCAGGGCTGTATTTAAAAAAATAAAATTGATGATGGTTCAACAAAAACAAAACGTCGTAAGACATTTTTAACTTCGCCAATAGATGAAGCGCAAAAATTTTCAATGAGAATGTGTATTTAAAATTTTTTTAGCTTTTAAAATAAACTAAAATCGAAAATTTCGTCTTTTTCGTCATATTTCCGGAAGTACAAAATATAACGTCAATTTTCTAAAGGTATATTATTAAGCTTTCTAATACGCAACTTTGCCAAATTTAAACTACCCACCTATCTCTTACCGTTTCGGAGATCCCTCCTTATCTTGGACACGTTGTATATATTTTTTTACAATTTTAAGTTGTATATGATTTTCTACATTTTGGGGAATGAATAAACTCCCTTACAGGGGTGGCTTTGGTAAAAGATAAACTTGAAAAATCTAGGTACACGAGTTTATATACTTGAATCAAAAAAAAATGGGAAGCTAAGACTTTTTTGAAAAAGCTAGCATTTAATTAAAAAATGTTTTATTGATAAGGGTGGTTTCACCCTTAGAAAAGGGTGGTTTATTATTATATACATTTATTTCTTATTAGACATGTCTTAAAAATCTGTTTTTTTTTGCATATGATTTTATATATTTTAGGGGATGATTGCACCCCCACATAGTCTACGGGGGTTGGTTTACAACCTTCTCGGGAATGCTTAAAAGGTAAAAGGTAATAAAATACAATATGATAACTTTACAGTAGAGCGATTTAAAGTTAAAATGTTTAATATGTTAAAAGCTTACAGCTTTTTGCAGAACTATTTTTTTTTTAATAAAGCAAGAGCCACACGGACCATAAGTTTTGCTGCTTTTTTTTTTTTTTTGTTTTACACGTTTTTTTTAGTAGAACTTATTCCCAAGATAGTGTCCTAATAAAATACTTACATTTATGGTTAACTCAACACAAATTTTAGGATAGAAAGCTAAATCCCAGCTTATTTGACGTAAAAAAATATATCTAAAACAGTGGTAGTTAAAATTATATTTTTTGGAAATTGTCGGGTATATCTTTTTACTTGTTAAGCATTGAAATATATTATTTCATTTTTCTAGGGTCCATTTAAAACAAAAATCGCAGAAAGAATAACTTTTAATACCAGTGCTATTTTCGCAATTCTTTAGATTTGGTAACTGTTCAACCCTTAAATAGGGGTGATTTTTGAAAATTTGCAAAAATTAATGCTTATCCTTATATATATATATATATATATATATATATATATATATATATATATATATATATATATATATATATATAATATATATGAACATGAAATATATTAACATTATTTAAATCTTATTCGTTATTACATGTTTATCCTTATTTTTTGCGACGACTAATTTGGTATTAAATACATACTTGTATGTCTTTTTCTCACCTCTCTGTGAATTGTAAAGAAACTGGTAGTTTATGGGCGATTTTTGCGGTCATTTTTTTAAATAGATAGAAACAAAATATTTCTCTTTAATATATGTCTAATGAGGTTGCTTTTTTAGCTTTTACCAAATCAATGCTGGGGTTTCCCAAGGCTTAGTACTGTACTACAAAATCTCTTTGGTCTTACCATCAATAACCTCTCTCTTTCATAATAAACTTAAGTATACATTTATTAAGCCAGTCTCCGAGGATATTAAAAATGAAACGCAGTTCTAATTGATATTGGGATTAAATCATAATATATGTTTAAGTTAAAGATAGTTATTTTCTTTTAACTTTTACACACTTCCTATAGAATGCAAATCAAAACCAACTAAATTACTGTTCCCATATGTATTTCAGTTTTTTTAAAGTAAGTTTTATATTTCTTACCTAACTGAAGAACTTTAACAAAATTGCTGCCCGATATTGGTCGCTTAAACTTACCTAAAAGAAAAAAAAAACACAATTAAAAGTTGTTAATAAATTGTAAATAAAACTTTATCAGTGAAAAATCAATACAGAGTTAAAATAGGTTAAGTTTAACTTTTATAACAATATTTTTCTTAATTTAATCCCAATAAATATTCGAAACGAAAATTATGGACTAAATCTATATATATATATATATAATTTGCTAATGTGGATATATTTATATGTAGGTAGGTATGTATATATATTTATTTGTCTGTCCACGTGATTCTGAAGTTATGGCTTGAGCTAAAATCATGAAATTTGGCACAGTGGTAGTCTTTAGCAGTGGCTAGAACCTAACGAAGCCCGTTTTTTGAATTTCGCCCCCGGGACAAAAATAGGAGCAAAAAAGTGTTTTTTTACCGTAAGCCGTACGAAAGACGTCTTACGGAGACAGAGGCTACTTAATATTGTATCTTGCCTGGCGGAGACAGGCTTTTCATCTAGTTAAATATAAATGTAAAAAAATGTCATTTTATCACAAAGTGGTAGATTTTAACTATATCACAAAATTAGAAAAATTATTCTGATTTCCAAAGTATATTTGTATGTCAATAGCAACAGGCGATAGCTACTATCGCATTACGAATGAAATGATTTCTTCGTTCCGTAATAAATATCGTATCTTTTGTACTTAAAAAAAGTTAAGAACACCTATTAAAAATAGTAACTTTTGTTAAAGTAAACTTTCCAAATGTATACTTGTAATTTTTGTTGATTGTAATTTCTATTAAATAGTTTAGCTAACCCAACAAAATCCAATATTTCGTAGTTTTTTTTTATCTTGTGACAGTCCACGAAGGCTGATGCCTAAGTACGAACGTACCTGTGGTTGTCTTAAGTGTGGTAAGAGGGAGTTTGTTCACACGGGACTTTAATATTTGGAGATTGGGAGGAGAAGAAAAAACTTCTGCGGGCAGCAGGTTCCATAGTCTTGACACTCTAGGGATGGATGAACGAAGAAAGCGGGAAGTTCGGGGCCTCTCTAACTGAACTGTAAAAGGATGCATACAAGTTGCACTAGGTGTTGCTCTGTTGGGAGCTGTCAGAGAAGGAATTATACTGGCCAACTCCTCTGAGCAGAAGCCGTGAAAATACCTATAGAAGAGCGACAGATCCCCTACAGCTCGACGGTGGGCAAGAAGAGGAAGCCTTTCTGTGAGCGTTAGATCCATTAATAAGACGAACGGCTCTTCTTTGAATGGAGTCCAGAATGCTAAGTGTTGTAGGGGACGCCATTCCCCAGACATACAATATTCTTAAGAGGGTCTGATTTGGGTTACATACAGAGTGTACAAATTGGAAGAAGAGAAATATTTTCTGGCTCCGAAGAGGAATCCAAGCTTTTCTGAAGCTGCCGAGGCTATGGATGAAATGTGTTTGTGACAGTTGCGGTTATTCTCAAAAGTAACGCCGACAAGATTAAACGAATCTTTGTTCTGCAGAACCTGGCCACTCATATGTAAGGGATGAGCAATGGCAGACTTTTTTTGCGACAGCGAACATGACTGTGTTTTCGAGGCATTAAACTGAACAAGATTTTTGACGCCCCAATCCAAGATAAGTTTGAGATCTTGTGAAAGATATCTGCATTGACCTGCGCTTTTTTCCAAATCAGAATAACATGGTGGCTTAAGAAATTAAATACTAGAGTGGAGGGTACTATCGTCAGCAAAACTATGAATGGGATTGATTGTGAAAGAGAGAAGATCGTTAATTGGTAGAAGAAACAGCGTGGGTGTTAGCACTGAGCCCTGGGGCACCCCAGCATTAATTTGGTAGAAGCTGGAGGAATGACCATCTACACTTATTGATATACGTCGATTAGAAAGGAAACTGGAAAGCCAAGAGCAAACCTTAGGTGGAAGACCGTAAGAAGCAAGTTTGTTAAGAAGCCTATTATGCCAGACCTGATCGAAAACTTTGGATATGTCAAGAGCAACGATCTGGGATTCACCAAGAAACTCAAGGGACTTGTTCCAGTTGTGTGAGACAACGGAAAGAAGATCAGCTGTGGATCTACTGTGACGGAATCCATATTGTTTATCATGTAAGATACTTTGCAAACAGGATTTTTTTGAAATTTATACCGATCATTATTTAAATAATTCTGCATCAGTTTTTAAAATATTAATTAATAAATAATGACAAATTAATCCCATTGAACTTCTGAAAGAAAAGCATTAAAAACAATTTGGCAACAACGCATGTATTTAACCCGCAAATAAAGTATATAGCGCGCATGCGTCAGAATTAACTGATTGTTTTTGAAAAACAAAGTTGCCAGATTTTACAAACGAGCAGTTAGTAGCAGTTATTTGTACGGGTTTGGCTGGAAATAGTACATTCAGTAAGAAAATTTGTGAGTTTGGGAGTAACGACTCAGTGGGACGGACTAATAAAAATTGTTCAGAATTTAAGGAATACGGATATATTATTAGAATTTTTGGATACATTTTTGGATCTCTGGAGAAATGGCCGAAGAAAAAAATTTAGAGAGTTACGCAAAAATTAAAAAAAAAATTACCCATATTCCTGAATTACTTTTGATGCAAAAAATATTGTTCTGTAAAAGCGATTATTTTTAAGATAACGGGTATTTATCAATAAATAAATAATATTTTACCAAAAAATGTGTCAGCTTTGGAAACAATTTTATAGGTTAGGAAGTCTTTGGAATCATCACCCTAATAAATGATAAAAGACCATGTCTGCTGAAATCTAGAAAAAAGTTTCATTTTTGTTATTCGGCCACTGTTCCACCCTCGACCTTGACGTTGCACCTCACTTTCGTATGAGTTTTGTGTTCCTAAACTTTAAATTAAATAGACCTTTTTGTTTTTCCATTGAATACTTCACCACATTCACACAGAATCCGGTAGATACACTCTTTATTTAAAATATTGTTGTCTGGCCTCTCCTTAGTAATAATACTCCTTAGAGTGGTTTGGAATCCCCCCCAAACCTCTCTAAACAGTATTCTTTCTAAGACGAGACCGGACAACATAATTTCATGTAAAAATTGGATCTACCAGATTTTCTGTGAATGTGGCAAAGTACACGTTGGTGAAACAAAAAGGCCCCTTGAAACTAGAGTTAAAGAACACAAAAAACAAACGAAACGAGGTGGAATGAGGTCGGGGTTGGCGAACATGCATGGGTAAAAGAGCATCGCATATAATGATCTGAAGCAAAAATTATTTATAAAAAAACTCACTGGAAGAAACAAAATTTAAAGAAGCTGCAATAATTCTAAACAACCAGAATGTATTTAGAAAGCCAGGTGTTTAAACAACGAATAGTATATAAGGTCCTAGCTTTAATAGGAGTAGTAGTTCTGAGTTATCAATTGATTGAAGATATACCACTAACCCGAACGTTTTGTACCAATTAACAAAAAATAAGAATGGATTTTCAAGATTTTAGTTTTATTTAAATCATAAAATTGATAATCACCTTTAAGAAAATAAATAATAGGCTATTAAAGTATAGATATAGTCAAAATTTTTATTTATAGTTCTATGTTTACGTGCATAAGTTGGGATATTAAAAACTGGGAACCCTAAAATAAATAAATTAAAGCTTACAGCTAGGGAGCTGGTGGCAGTAATTTCTATATGATTTCATCGTCTGACAGAGGTTGATAATATTAGAGTACCAAGTAAAATAATCATTTTAAACAATATCTGCCATTCATCAATTGCTGCAATACCTGGGGCCTGCAAAAACTGTTAATAAAAGTAAGTGTCATAAACCATATTATCGCTTCTGCTGATAATCTTTTTTTCTAATTATTATGATTATATAAAAAAATAAATTACTTAATAGGCAGGCAGATTAGAATAATTATTAAAATTATATTATAAGAAATAAAAAAATTACTTCTGCCACTATGATGATGTTGCATTAATAAGCTGTATTGTTGAAAAAATGTTTGAGAAAAATAATAAAAAATAATAACATCGTTTCTGCCTTTAAGTCTAATATTTCCGTTAGTTATGAGAAGCCTAAAAATGAAAAAGGCAGAAAAAATCAATACTGCCTTTTCGAAGGCAGAAGTATTTTACTACCTGAGGACAGGTTACAGAGAGAATAAGAGAAATATAGACGCTTCAAAACACGTTAGACGCTCCAAACAACGTAGCGCGTTTTAATATAGTTTGGACCAACTATGCGATTAGACGTGCGTGTCAGTGTTTGAAAATTTAAATCGCTTTTTATTTTTTCATGAAAAATGGAAGAATTAAATTGCGCCATTTGTAGAACCAGCAAATATGAAGGTATTTTTTCCTTTAACACAGAAATGTTTCTGTGTTAAAAATAATAGAAGTACTTAAAAAAAAATAAAATGCAATGATATTATACTTCCGGTAACCGTTAATGAAACAACACAGTAACTACCATCGTCATATAGCGACATAATTCATGAGCTAGTAGTAGATGAGCAATCGACTGATGAAGGACAAGCAGGTGATTTTTGTGTCGTTTTTAAATTTACTTACATTTTGTTAAATGAAGATTCAAGATTTTAATGTTTGTTAACTCTCAAATAAAGGAGAGGTAATGGATAAAAGTGACGAAGACAGCAACGACTAATGTATGTTATTAATATATATTCTGATAACAAGTGTAATTAATAGAAAGTATAAGGAATAATGATATTAAATGAAAATATATTTTTTTAAATATTACATAAAAACATAAAACCAAAAGAAATAAAATATATGTCATATTTGTTTTTATATTACATCTAAAATCAGAGTTGTAGATGTCTGCCACCTTTTTCTTATACTTATAAATACTTTATAAAACATAAAAATAATTCTAAAAAAGACAATGAAATGATATAGCCTAATTTATTTTTTTTACAATTTCAAAATTATTTAAAAAAAATCAGAGCTACCTGAGCTTGTTAACATAGGTGCAGACTACATTACGTCTTGGTATCAACGACGATAAAATCATATATCCAAATTGCCACCAGCTCCCTAGCTATTAGGTTAACCAGTCGCTGAAGGGTTAAGCTTATGTTAAGATTTATTTCAGGTTTTAAATTTAAGATTTTAAATATGTAGTACACCCTAAAGAGAAATCGAAAAAAGACCATATTTCATTTTTTAAATAATTTTAATATTTTTAAAAGAATAATTCAAATAAAACTTAATATTAACTTTTTATTTTTCTTTAATATAATTATAATTATCATAAAACAGTAGCTTTATTGGACAGTTTTTGTAGGCATGTGTTTTCCATTAGTTTGTAAAACAACATTTTTAATAATAACAGGCTAAACGTGTCATTTGAGCAATTTTAAATTTGTTGTTTTCTTAAAACAATGGTTGTGGATTAATATTTTTTGTAAGTAAATTTTAAATTTGTATTAAGGTTAAAAATTGCAATAAACCCTAAAAAGAAATCAAAACACTGCGTATACCGGGTGGTGCATCGCCATAGGAAATCCCATGTAAATTTTGATACATTGAAATATTGGCCCCCTTATTAAATTTACAACAAAATTGTATTGGACTATTTTAAAGACGTTGATAAGATTAGCTCACATACTAAATTTCGTTTTTTTCTAATAAGGCAATTAAAAGTTATTTAAGAAAAACTATTTGTAAAATCATTGCATACCTGCTACATACCTTAATGAATCCATCAGTAATAAATAAAATGTCTTATCAACTTTTTAATTCACGTTTTACTTTGTATTAGTTATTTCAGCATGTTTTACAGTATTATAAAGAAAATGATGGTTGTAATCATTTAATATATACAAGTAATTACATTGAACTACATAATAAGATTTTTACATAATTGAACAATTTTACAGAAGGTGAAAAACATACTTAAAAACTGTGGTAACAGTTTAGTAAATGTCCGTCAAACAAAATGCAATATGTTTTTATCAATACACATTAGTTAAATGTTAAAACACAATTTTATCATAAAAACAGTTGGCGCAAACCACTATTCATGAATAAAAATGATTCTTGGTGAGCAAAAAATAGAAGGACTTATACTAAACATTTACCCCCCCCGTATTAGTTTAGTAAAAGTCCGTTAAAAATAAAACATGTTTTCTCTTCATAGAAGTTTAATTTAATGCGAAAACATTACTTAATAACCTTCATTTACTTAGCAAATATCAATTATTAAATTTATTTCTTCTCTTTCTTTTAACGTACACAAACTTAAATACAACAAAATATATGAACATATTAAGGTTGGTAAACATCAGCAGTAGCTTTAAAAAAATGATGAATACGATCCTGCACATTATATTTTCTTTTAAAAAGAAACTCGCCCAGATACCCAACGAAATGTTTTTCTTTTCGGCCATATCGTGGGATTCCACCTCTTACATCTCTCCACGTCCTCTCAATATTTTGGGTGTGTACTGTTCCATCATCGGGGCTTATAAAATTCATTGAGTGATTAACTGTCAAATGCTTGAATTGCTCATCCTTCAGTGCATTATAAGCTTTCCAACAATCACTAATAATTGTAGTGCCTGGTTCAATCCATTCCTTGATTATAGTTATCAAAGTATCCGTATCTCGTTTGTCAACTGGCACCAGAAAAACTCTTTTGATTCCCTTTCAAATCCTCCAAATACCCATTTTCCTTGAATCAGTCGACCCCTATGGTATTTCCTTTTGCCAAATTTGGCCTCGTCTATCTCTACTGTTATACCAAATCCGCCCATCTTTTCCGAGTTCCTAATACACCATTGAACACAAACTTCACGACAGTACGATGACCAATCAACGACTGTAGCAGAACTACATCCAGTTTCATTGCAAATAATCTTTTGTCTGGGGAATGGCAGAATAGTCCATAGTACTGTCAAGTATCCGATATCCTCAATAGATAGCTTGCTGTTTGCAAACCACGTATTCTTTCTCCCAGTTTGTAAGAACTGACACTGCTTATTACCTTTCTTTTTACTCTTCTTTACTCTACAATCAATTTGAATACTTTCTTACAAAATGTCAAAAACATTAATTAATAATGCCATGCTTACCTGGTATAGCACCGAAATACAAAGCGATTGATATTTAATTCTGCAGTTCCTTCACACTTGCCACATGCAATTTCTCGTTTTATAATTCCATGATTACATAAAAATTAACATATTCTAATCTATTTGAACTTATTAAAATAAATTTTCTAATACTAATTTTGCAATCTTGACATGTAGCCATTTCTGACATATTTGAAACTGCATAACCTGCATGAGTTATTCATTTGTTTCCATAGACAACTACGCGCTTATTAACTTTGAGGCATAGTTTTTGTAAACAATTTGTGGTGTACCAAATAATTGAGGGGTTTCAGAATAGGGAAAATACTGATTCTATATGACAATGTTAGACAATACATAAATATTTGAGGGTCTGGTGCGCTTCAGGTATCCACGAATTTAGCTTTTTAAAAATTTTAAATAATAGCCTCGAGGTGTATAGAACAGTTTAAAGTGAAAAAATCTGCGGATGAACCAATTTTTGAAAAAAATTAAATAAAATGGCAAAAGCTTCAGGATGTGGGAGTAAATAACGGTGCCAAGTGAGATAATATTTGAAGAAAGGGTGAAAAAAGGCTTTAAATAGGAAAACCTAACCAGAACTAACCATAAATAAGGGCTTTTGAAATTTGGAAAATAAAAGGTTGCTTTAACTAACGAGGACTAACCATGACCGATCCGATATGCCCGCATTAGGGGTAAATTATTTAATATCAATCCTTTACTTTAGTAATATGAAAAAATGGATTTTATAAATAAATAATTATTTGCGCCGACATTTTTAACTATGAGACAATATTTTGAAATCAAAGTAAAGAGTCTATATACAAAAAGAATGATTTTTTTGTGAAGGACCTTTACTAAACAATTACCAAAACTGTCTAAAAATACGTTTTAACACAACACATTGAAACTAAAAGCTAATGTTTTTTAATTAGATGCTCAAACAGACCTACGTTTACTGCTAAGCAATATCCTAAACGGTTATAAAATTCAGTTCTTACATTATGAAGTTGAAATGCCGATAGTCGATCGCACGCCGCTGAAATTGAAACTTTTAATTCTTCTAAATTTTGATAACTCAAATTTGTATAAATAACATTTTTGATATGACCCCAAAAGAAGAAGTCATTTGGCGAAAGATCAGGAGACCTAGCTGGCCAACTTATGGTGTAATTTGGTCCTATAGTGAGTCCATTGAAAACATTTTGAACATATTTCCTTACTTCTCGGGAATTGTGTGCAGGACAACCATGTCTTGATTGTCAGGTGCAACTTCTTTCAATGCGGCCCACTTGATTTTGTAATAGTTCTAAAAAAGTTTTTGTTCCCAAACTGTGATTTAAGAAAAAAGGTCCAATAATCCGATGTCTAAATATTCCCGCCCAAACGCTTACCTTTTGAGGGGATTGGGTCCTTGTAGATACAAATCTGTGTTCATTTTCTTTGCTCCAGTATCTGATGTTTTGAACGTTTGGTTCATTGTTTAATGTGAAGGTGCATTCGTCACTAAAACAAATATTGCGTAAGAAGTCCCTATCGTTATTCGCCATTTCCATAACTTTAAAACAAAAATTTGCTTTTCGGATCTAATCGCCTTCCCGTAATTCCTGATGTCTTTGATTTTTGTATGGATTGTATGATATTTATATTTCTTTAATTTGCAGGGTACTGTGCTGTGATCCTTTCCTACAACTTTGCCGAGAAGCCTGGTGCTAATTTCTTTATTTTCTTCTACATGAATTAAAACATCTAAATCGGCATTATTTTCTTGATATCTTCCATCGAGTACATTAGTATTTCGCTCTAAGCAATTGCATTTATTAATAACAGTACCTTTTGTCTCAAACTTATAAACGATATTTTGAACTGTTGTTTTACTTGGAATGTGTCTGTCAGGAAAAAACGTAGAGAACGTGTCGGATACTCTTCGATAACTATTTTTTCATGTAATACCATTTAACCATTGTTATTTTCCTTCAATATTGTAAAACATTTTGAAATAACTAATACAAAGTAAAACGTCAATTAAAAACTTGACAAGACATTTTATTTATTACTGGTGGATTCATTAAGGTATGTAGCAGGTATGCAACGATTTTAAAAATAGTTTTTCTTAAATAACCCTTAATTGTCTTATCAGAAAAAAAATTAGAATGTGAGCTAATCTTATCAACGTCTTCAAAATAGTCTAATACAATTTTGTTGTAAATTCAATAGGGAAGCCAATATTTCAATGTATCAAAATTTACATGGATTTCCTATGGCCAGTCTGGCGATGCACCACCCGGTATGTTTAACCATATTTGTATTTGTAAGTATTTCTTTAACTAAAGAAATTTCAGAAAATAGATGTTTAAATTTGTATTTTTTAATTTTAACTTACCAAGAAATAATAATTTTAAACGAGGTATTTGTATGGATTTGCTGTACATAACTTCGGAACGTTTCTGTTTACTTTGCCAAATCGATTTTGTTAAACTTCAATGCTAAACAAATGTAGGGCTATTAAATTTCAGCAACTTTAGATTATTGAATAAAAGTGAAGGTTAGCGGAATCCTAGTGTTTAAAATATACGGAGAAAACGAGAACGTCATTCTCAATAAAGCGGAAGCAATAAGGATGTTAGGTAATAAAGTTTTCCAATAGTTTTCCGTTCCATTTGTTATGTCTAGTTTTTTTTAACACAATAGAAAATGGGTCATGTTATTTATGTGCACAACCTTGATAGCAGTTAATTAATATTTTTTAGGATAAGCCAACATTAAAATAACATGTAAATCAATGATAAAAGCAATATTAAAATTCAATTTAACTAAAACGGGACGACATGTGTATTATTTTTGTCCCAAGATTAATTTATTATACATCAGTCGTTGTTTTTCATATTCAAAACACTTGTTTTATTTAACGATTTTAATTTATGGAAATATCAATTCAAATATACAGGGTGTCCCACTAAGGGTGGCAAGGTACTTTATTATGGAAACCATAGGCCCTAGAGCCTCGATGAAAAAAAATTAACTACTAAATCGGCCAAAGGAAATTAAACGAAAATATTTTAAAGCTTTTAGAATGGCCGCTAGATGGCGTAACTGCTAAGACAAAACAAAAAATTTGATTTTTTTTTAAATTGTTTTATTAAGGTACTATTTTGAGAACGGGAATAAAAAGTTCATCCAATTCTGCGTCAGTTTGCTTTTAAGATTTTTTTCGTATCTCTGATAATAAGGGTGGGGGGAGCTGGTAAATAAATTATTTTTAAAATTGCTTTAACTTCCGTACCCATTATCTAAATTTACTCAACTTGAGTTCGTTTGACAGAGAATCTTAAGCTTATTAAAAAAGTTATTTTAGTGATGGCCCTAGTTCTTATCTTTTTTTCCAGAGGGCGCTGTTCATAAAAGTTTCAGTTTTTTCAAATTTTCTCAAAAAAATTAAATGGTACGGCATACTTTTTTTACGGCAGTTTTAAAGAATATAAAAATGGCTAAATTTTGGCGAAATCCGCGTTCTGATATCTTTATTTGTTTTCGAGTTATTTTCAAATAACCTATTTTTTCTTCAAAAATTAATGTTAGCCATTAAACAAATGCTTTTTCTGCGTAAAGTCTTAGCTAAGTAGGCCTTGAAAACAATAAAATACTTTTATTTTTATTTAAAACTTACCGCAACACTATTAAACAGAAATGATGATAAAACACATTATTGTTTAAAAAGAGAACAAAAACGAAATGTCTTTACAAATGTTCAAAATGCTTTCCATTACTTTCAATGCAACGATTTAGCCTACGGTGGGTGCTTAATACGGCTGCTTCAATTTCAGGTCTTGGAATTTGAGCAATAGTATTTTGAATCTTTTCCATCATATTTTCTGGGGTAGTAGGACGTGTCTGAAAAACTCTCCGTTTAAAAAACCATCAAAAATAAACGGTCTAATAATTTGATCACCCAAAATGCCACACCACACATTCACACTACATCGATTTTGATGATCTACTTCACGCATCCAGTGAGGATAATCTACCGACCAATAATGCATATTATGCAAATTGACACCTCCAGTGCTCGTGAACGTAGCTTCGTCAGTCCATAGTATGCGGAACAAAAAATGGGGATCTTGGTCGACCATAGTTCTAACCAGTAACAGTGGTCTAATCTTCTGTCAAAATCAGTTTCCGAAAGAGCCTGATGCAATACAATATGATATGGGTGTAGTTTATGGTCTATTAAAATTCGATGCACCGACGTTTTACTAATTCCTAAATCCAAAGCTATTATTCTGGTGCTTACATGTGGATTGATCTGAACATATGCAAGTACATTGATAATATTGTCTTCATTTCTAATTCGCCGATATCTTCTAGGCGCTGGAATAGGATGCACCTGTCCTGTTTCGCGCAAACATCTAGACGAACGGGTAAATACTTTTCTTCCAAAATGCCTTCTATCGGGATAGTTAGCAGCATATTCTCGTTCAGCTAAACAAGCATTTTCAAATAAATAGCTAACATGTCATAGGCTTCCTCAGTGGAATAAGGCATTTTTATTAATTCAGTTAATTAACAATTAAAAAAGAAAATTACAAATCTGGACAAATCATAAACTAGTTGTAGAAATTGTTAAATAATCAATGGGTTATGATAAATCAAATGTCAAACTATTCTAATAGCATGCTAGATTGACGAAATTTTGTTTCCATGGCAATCTGGATCAAAGTAAGGTATGGTTTTTGCTAAATGAAGTATTAATTTTATTTCTTTATGTTTGGAATAAAAATAAAAATTGAAATAAAAATAAAAGTATTTTATTGTTTTCAAGGCCTACTTAGCTAAGATTTTACGCAGAAAAAAGCATTTGTTTAATGGCTAACATTAATTTTTGGAGAAAAAATAGGTTATTTGAAAATAACTCGAAAACGAATAAAGATATCAGAACGCGGATTTCGCCAAAATCTAGCCATTTTTATACTCTTTAAAACTGCCGTAAAAAAAGTATGCCGTACCATTTAATTTTTTTGAGAAAATTTGAAAAACTGAAACTTTTACGAACAGCGCCCTCTGGAAAAAAAGATAAGAACTAGCGGCCATCACTAAAATAATTTTTTTAATAAGTTTAAGATTCTCTGTCAAACGAACTCAAGTTGAGTAAATTTGGATAATGGGTACGGAAGTTAAAGCAATTTTAAAGATAATTTATTTACCAGCTCCCCCCACCCTTATTATCAGAGATACGAAAAACATCTTAAAAGCAAACTGACGCTGAATTGGATGAACTTTTTATTCCCGTTCTCAAAATAGTACCTTAATGAAACAATTTTTAAGAAAATTCAAATTTTTTGTTTTGTCTTAGCAGTTACGCCATCTAGCGGCCATTCTAGAAGCTTTAAAATATTTTCGTTTAATTTTCTTTGGTCGATTTAGTAGTTAAATTTTTTTCCTCGAGGCTCTAGGGCCTATGGTTTCCGTAATAACGTACCTCGCCACCCTTAGTGGGACACCCTGTATAAATCAGTCTATGTAGTTCTGAGTACACAACAAAAGTCTTATTTCAAGTCACTAAAACATTGATTTTTACCAAAGTTGGCTAAAAAGTTATGTTAACCGAAATTGTGAAAAGGGAAAAACGGGTTGCATGCACGTACGCATTTGGACGATAGAAGAAAGATTAATTAATAAAATATTTTAAACAATCCAAAGATATTTGTCATCTTCATACTCCGCGTGCAACTTTATAAAATTGGACGGATATATTCGCAGTTAAGTCATTGTACTGGATCATTAAGAACTGTGTCTACACTGGAAAATATCAATGTGGATCGTGGCATTCTGCTTCTTCAAGTGCCATATCAGGTCCCCCTGACGTCGGCAATTACTTAAGCAAGTCTTTCTTAATTCTGCGCCAATTGGAATAGTTCCTCTGCGCTGCGTATGCCGGTCCATTCACGGACGTTCCTCAGCCCGGAAGCCTGCTTCCTTCCTACTCCTCTACGTTCTTTCACTTTTTCCATCATAATCAGCTGTAGAATTCTGTATTACTCTTCCCTGAGGATATGTCCAAGATAGGGTTTTCCTGCACTTAACTGTATTCAGTAGCGCACGTGTTGCGTCGGCCCTGTTTAGCACCATTTCGTTGGTCTGCATAGCTCTTTAGGGTATTCTTAGCATTCGCCGGTGCAACCACATCTCGAATGCTTCTAACCGATTAACTGTAGTGGCTTTAAATGACCAGATCTCTGCCCCGTACAGCAACACTGGCCATATGTAGGATTTTACCATTCTCTGCCGTAAGTTTAGATTTAGATTATCATTGCAGAATAGAGGTTTCATTTTTTGGAATGTTGTTCGGGCTATCTCTATTCTATATCTTATTTCTTTATCCGATTTAGATGCTCGGTGATATAACATTTAAGGTACTTAAACTGGGTTACTCTGTCTTTATTTTTCGTATCAGTCTGTAGTGCAGCATCAAGATGTGGTTGTCGACTGAAGACATGTTGAGCCCTATTTTGTGTCCTTCTGCATTTACACAGTTTAATAGATGTTGCAGGTCTTTATTACTCAGGATGACAGTGTTGTCGGCATATCGTATCGTATTTATATATTCTCCATTAATTTGTACTTCCACTTCTTGTTCTTGTATAGCCTGTTTAAAGATTTTTCTAAATATATATTAAAGAGTAGTGGTGAGAGTATGCAGCCCTGTCTGACGACGTGTAGAATTTGGCTTTCTTCCGTAAGCTTTTCGTTAAGTCGTACTGCTGCTTTTTGTCTCCAGTATAAATTTTCGAAATTCTAACGTCCCTGTTGTCCACCTCCATGTTCTTTAAGATGTCTATAAGCTTTTTGTAATGTATTCTATCAAATGCCTTTTCGTAATCAACGAGACAGACAAAAGCGTCCTCACGACATTTTTGTAGTAGTATGTTCAGAGCAAACAGTCCTCTCTAGTTCCCAAAGCATTCTAAAACCAAACTGGGTTTTATCCAAATCCGCCTCACATTTGAATCTTATTCTCCCTTGAATAATTTTGAGAAAGACCTTTAGGTGTGGCTCATAAGGGTTATTAGTCTGTAATCACTGCATCGTTTTGCTCGTTGTTTTTTGGAATTGGAATGAATATGGATTTTAGCCAATCTTGCGGTATGTCTCCAGTCGTGTACGCCGCATTAAACAGTTGGACTAGAATTCCAACGTTTTCCTTTTCGATGATTATTATGATATCATCAAGTCCGGTGGCTTTTTTGGTTTTAGCAAATTTTATTGCAAATAGAACCTCGCTGTTAAGGATTTCTGGTCCTCCGTCTATATCAGCGTGGTCATCGAAGTTGGATTCATTCGTTCTATTATTGTCAAACAGTTCATTTATGTATTTAAACCATGTACCAAGGAATTCCTTTTCATCCAGGGTATTTTTGCCATTGATGTCGACTAGCATATTAAGTGGTATTTTTATTGTATAAACCTGACACTTCTCTGACCTTTTTATACATGTTGAAAGTGTCGTGTTTATTCTCCAGATCTTCCATTTCCTTGCACTTCTCCCTCATCCAGTTTTCCTTGGCGATAGGAATTTTCTGTTTTATCTCCTTTTGTCTCCTTTTATATTCTTCTGGGTTTGCTTTATATTGCCGTCTTTGCTCCATGAGGTGCAATATTTCGAATGTCATCCATTTCTGTTTCTTCGGATTATCTTTTTTACCGTATGTTCAGTGATTAGCTTAAAAGGTGTTAAAGTAGCGAATTAGCAAGTACTTAGTTTTTTTAAGATGAAAAATACTTTTAAATTAATGTTTAAGGTTCAAAAGCCAATTAACCACTACCCAGATTAAAAGCTTTAAACTAAGTTAGTTGTCGCGAGATGAGACTAGAGAAGCTAGTCTTTCGTATCCTTTTGTAAACTAGAAAAAAACTCGGGGACTAAAAGACAACACATAAAGAGAGGGACATTCTTGCCAAGAAATCACTTTCTCTTGCATTCTCTTGTTTTGTTTATCTTGTAATAAACAAAGTTTATGCAAAAACATACATCTAAGTATTTCCCAATTTAATAAATTTTATATTTATATGTACTTTAGGAAATGTGCATAATGGTTTTTAAATTTAAAAAGCCCAGACCTAAGAAAAGCACCTGTCTGTATTTTGCCTGCGTGTTTTGCTAATAAAAGGCTTTGTAGTTATCATTTAAATTTTAAACGAAAACTTTTAAAGACAAAAATGTGTAAAGGTATCATTGCAAGATTCTGTATGTTTATCACATTAGCCCAATATATTCACTAATGAAAATAGGTTTATAGAACTTGCAAAACTTTGCAGAAACCAAAAAATTGACAAAGAACCCCACAGAAAACATGGAAATTCAACACCGGTGGGCTTTGTGCCCATTTCTGATAAGTATTACAAGAGCTATCAAAATACGACGTTTTATGAAAATTGTCCGGTGTTCAATTTCCATATGTTTTGTGCGGGATTCTTTCTTGTTTTTGCAGACCAATGCGCCGGGACAAATGTAAGTATGTCTATGAATACATTTTAGTCATTTGCGAATCTGGTGCTGTTAAACTATTATTTGTTCCTTTTATGATAAAAGTTAGAAAAGATAGAAATTTCTTGTTAATGTAAAAAAAATCAAAGCTGTAGGGTACTGGTTTGCAGTGCAGAAGACTCTTATTTGAGATATACTGAAACTGCAGAGATGTTTTTGTAATTATTTTTATTTAATAAAAATGTTTTTATTTTTTTTTAATAAGAAGCTAACAATTTATTAAAACGCGTTCGAAGCCTATTTGTCTGTTAATTTAAAAGATAAAAAAATACTTTTAAGTGACAATAGTTAAAATCGTAAGTAATAAAAATTTTAATATTTTTAATAAAAAATAAAACACGCTTAAGTGACAATAGTAGAATCGTAACTAATTAAAACTTTTTAATATTTTTATTTTTCTAACAAATAATATTATTCAATTAAAACTTTAAAGAATAAAAATAAAAATGTTAAAATTTAAAAGAAATATTTTATTGGGCCCAGACAGATAAACAATTAAAAATCGTCGGTAAAATATGAACAAAGCTTTAATTATCAATAGGCAATAAATAAAATAAATACCTAACATTGCTTATTCCTCTGTATAACAAATATTTTTTTTTCTTAACATATTTAATTATTATTATTTTAATATTAATGGGGGCAATTAATTGTTTATATTATAATTTTTTTTTTAAACAGCTTTATAATAATAAAAACGCCAAAACAATATTAATACTTTGACTGCTTTTACAAGACTGCTTTGGGATTTTATAGGCCGATAACCAACAAATTAAATGACAAGTAAGAGTTAACATATACTTAAGTTACTAAGTTCGATAAAATTTGGAATTAATGCTCTTAAAAGCAATCATAGTTTTATTGTCATCCATCCACATTTTTATTCGTCCTTTTGTGTTTTTCTTTAGGCGTTTTTGTGATATAATGCATTATTATTAATGAAAATAATAAAAAAAAAGAATAGCAACAAAAGTATAACAAAATTTAAAGATAGATATTTTACAATTTGTTTTATATTGCCTAATAAAAACTGTCCTTTAGGCGAGTTTCAAAGATAAATTTAACAAGCATTGAGTGTATATTTAAATACCCATCGGCAAAATTCACAATCGCTAATTAAAATTATATTTACCAGTAATATGTAAATTTACAGAAATTCCTGTTTATTTAATTAAAGGTAAAATTTTGATTATTTTAAAGGCTTTAATTAGAATGTAATTATAAAATTAAACCTGGTGAGGATGTTCTTTTATTTATCTTTACATTTATTTTATTTAAAAAAATAACACAAAAATATTTTATTTTAATGCATAAATCAAACTGCTGTACATTTCAAATGACCTACTTACAATAGTTAAAAAAAACCGAAACTTTTGAGTTTAGGTGGCAGAATGAATTACCAAGTACCACAATCATTATTAATGTAGAGGGAGTCCAAATTTCATTGTTATTGCAGGGTATCTCGGTTATTATTAGAGATATAGACTTACGACTTTTGCGTGTGTCGTCACTTTTTATTAAAACAAAAGATTACACCAAAGGATTTTTCATGGCTCTTTTTGTTTTTGACATACGCAGGGTAAAATTCTCTTTTTTGCATTTTTGGATCCCACTTATTTTGTACTTTACACAGAAGTAAAACTGTTATTAGTAGCAATTTTTACGTAGAATCCAGTGGTATAGTTGGTCTTTTTCAAATTTAATATTTTTTAAGATATGAACCAAATATATGCTTTTTTAATAAAATATCCTGTATGTTTTTAAATCATCCCCAAGAGAGGATTTTGCGCGTTACTCGAGCGCGTCATATAGGGAGAAACCTTGCACCCTGTAGTCCTGTAGTGTACCCCTACTAAATATGAACCCTTAACATAGCGGGGTGCGTTGAGGGTAGCCCGTCAGATTAGTAAAACAAAATCAATCCTAGAAAAACTTGAGCGCGTCAGAACAGGTAAGTTAAGCACGTTCAAAAAAGTGTATATGTCAATAATCTGATAATTTGAGCGTGACATAAGGAAATGGGGGAGTCACAAAGTTGTAAAAAAACGTCACCTCGAAATACTCGAGCGCGTTTAAATATTTTTATTTTGAAGGAAATCCTATCAGGATTACGAAAAACATATAATCTGACGGTTTTCATGGGGCGATATAGCTAAAACCATCGATAAAGCATGAGCGTACAGATGCTGAGAGCTGTGTCTTCCCCACTTCGCGCCTCTCGTTCCTTTTACTCTTTCCCAATATTTCACTCTTTCCAGGGGGGTGTCACTAAATAGCAAAATTGGCAACAGACCAGTTGGCAACATCACCCACCCGAGATCTTATGTTGCCATCTTACTTGAGCGGAAAAAATGAATTATGGAATTTTATATTTTAAATCTAAAACATAAAAAATGACTCGTTTTAAAATTAGTCATTTTTGAATATATTTATGTAGGCCCATACCAGTATATGTTTTCAGGTTGTGTATATACAAACAATCACTATTTCTTATTTTCTAAAACTAAATAATAATTTCGTCCATTGCAAGTGCGTACCAGTATTATTTTATTATTATAGTCGTTTGGACATGTTTTTGATTAAAACTAGATTTTTTTACATATTTTGTCTAAATTTCAGTAGGCATTTTATTATGTAATTAGCTTAGGAAACACAAGATGACGAGGAAGTTGAAGAAGTGGAAAATAACCTCAAAAACGAATCCAGTAAAAATGAAGATTAAATGATTTTTTTAATAATATTTTTTATCCACTTTAATATTATTGATTGACTTTTCTAAATATGTATGTACATTTTTTTTGTTCCATCCAGTAATAAACAAAAGTAACAAAAGAAAATTGTTTTATTCAAAAACTGTCACATAAAAAAATTAAATTGTCAGATTACCAATACCCCTTTACATAATTGTCAGATTATCATTTAGAGCTATTTAGACATCGAGATGAACCCACAGTAGAAAAATATGACCCGCTGAGTGTAGGTCACGTCCAAATCGTCAGTGATTTAAATCGAACACTGTTTTGAGTTCACTAAACGTTCCCTTTCAATGTCTGACACGCTCGAAAAAGGTTTTTTTGTTTTTTACGGCTTTTCTCAGCCACCTCCCACTATTTTATGGTCAGATTAATATCTATCAATTATCAGAAATACAAAGCAAGCATACACTATTAATATCTGACGCGCTCGAGTATTTCCATGTGATTTTTTTCTTTTAAATTTTTAAAAAATTTTACACGCCCTCTCCCCCACTGAAATGAAAAACTTAATATAAACTTTTTTTTTCGTTTTAGAACATATTTTTTTCAATCCAATAGTCCCCATGACGCTCTAGTAACTAAAAATTTAGCATCCCGGCCTCCCCTACTATAAATAATGTCGGATGAAAGCTTTTTAAAAATATATAATACTGAATAACTATTACGTATTTTTATACCCTAAATTGATTTTACATACTTAGTTGGCTGTATATAAAGTCTTTAGAACAAACAAATTATAATTATTTATAATTAATCATAATAATTGTCAATTGCTATTAAGTTTTATAATAAATTAATACTTAAGATTATTTTTAAAATTAAAACTGAAAATGTAAAAAATATTATATACTGCTAAATCATCATTTTTAAAATTTTGGACGTGTAAAAAACATAACAGACTATTGATTTTAAAACGTGATAAAATTTTTTCCTACCTAATATTTATTGATAAAAATATCTAATTATCTATTTACGCCATACAATTACTTTTACCTGGATGACAACTGCAAATGAATGTAATTTCCACTTTATTTTTTTTTAATGAAAAATATAATACTGAGGGGTTAATAACCTACTGACAACTACTGTCACAGGTTCTGACTTAGGGTGGTCCACAACCCTTTTTTATGTATCTAAAATGGTTTGTCAATGCAAATATATTTATTAAGTACTTAACAGCTAGGAGTAGGAGTAGGAGTATCTTGTTCAGTAAAAAATATTTAAAACTTGTTAATTCTGCAAAAGACAAACAGTCCAGGAAACGAACCATTTTGCTGCGCATTTTTTTCAAAATACATAGAATGACTTGAAATTTTGATAGTAGATAGGGAATAGTCCAAGGACCAAAATCTATATCATGCCAAAGGGCGCCTTTACCTTGGGGGTGGTTGCCAAACCATGGATGAAATTTTTAAAAAATATTTTAACCACAAAAATGGATAGAAAAATAATTTCTAAGCAAAAAATGTTTTATGCATTCTTCTTGTAAAATGCATACTTTTCGAGCGACCGAAAATCGGCGTTGATCGTCGATAAAATCAATGTTTTTAATCGGTTTTTTGCAAATAACTTTGATAAGTATGCATTTAATAAAAAAAACCGCAAATAACACATTTAAAGCCTTACAAAAAACGAATAAAATGTTTTTTTTTGTAAATGCTGTGGGACCAATACAAAGCAAGTTGTGAATTGTTAAATGTTAGCTGTTATTCATGAAACACAAAATTTCAGAGTTTCAAAGCAAAAAACGCAAAAGTATTTTTTGAGGAAAACTAATAATAAACTTTTTAAAACATTTGCAAAGCTCTTTTTTTTAAAGGTATGTATTATAAAAATTGAGTGAGTTATGAATAAAATAAGGTTAGACCAAAATGTTTTGAGTGTTCCAAGACCAAGACCGGGCTAGTCTTGGTCTTGGTCTTGTCTTGCAAGCCTGGTCTTAGTCTTGGTCTTGCAAGCCAAAGAAGGTCTTGTTCTTGGTCTTGGTCTTGCACCACCCGGTCTTGGTCTTGGTCTTGGTTTTGGGCTGCAAGAGTCTTGCTGGTCTTGCTTTTTTTGTTAGTAATTATTAATACTAAGCAATTTTAAATAAAATATATATTTTTAATACTTAAAAATAAATTAAGATAGAGACTATATTTTTTGCTTTAAAATTTTAAAATATACAAATTTTAACCTTACACATACATTTAAATTATTTGATTAAAAAGCATATTATTGATGTAGGGGTTTATTAATTTATAGCCCTTCATTTTTAGTTGAATTGAGACACAACCTGCTTTTATACATTTAGTAACATATAGAAACATTTAAGTAATAAGAATTATTTAAATTTTCTTTGAAAAAACATATAAAATTAAAGCAAATATAAAACGGTGTAGAGTGTGAGCAGAAAAAAAAGACTTAATAACTAACCCGGTGTGGCGTGAATTTTCCGTTAGAATGATTCTAATACGAAACACAGGTTTCTGATTTAAAAAAAAAAGTTATTCAAGGAACTTTTCAGTTTATATGAACTTTTTCTCCTCAAATTAGTCAAACATTTGCCGTGCAAAGTTTGTTCAAATACGTTATAAACATTCTACATTTACAAGGTGGCTCAATAGTGTGACAAAGCTCGAGATCTCCTCTTATGATAGTGAAAATCTGAACATAAAAAAATTATAGAAAAAAGGGCGTAAATGTAAAATTATTTTTATTCCAGAATTTTCCGAAGAATCCACTGCCACTTAAGAATACTCCCTTATTTTTAACTTTTAACCTAAAATTACAAAATTAATGGAGAAAAATCCATTAAAAAAATCGCCATCTTGTATATTATGCTGGAAATTCTTGAACTGTCACAAAAGAACAATGTCGACTTGATTAAATATTAAATATCATTTTTGGTTTTGACAAAAATGACTTCATCATTATTCTTCTGATATTTTTTGATTTTTCCATCTAAACCAAAAGTGATATTTAAAATTCATTAATCTAAAAAGAACTTCTATGATATGACAAATATATTTTTTATTAATCCATCACATTTATATCTTAGTTTTTAGATGTAATCTTATGGTGCCGCTTCTTACAGTGTGGAACAAAAATAATGTATTATTGGATTTTGGAAATTTTTGATTCACTCTGTAAGCAGCATTACTAGATAGCTAATTTAACATCAAAAATATAAAAGTAATTTTTAGCTTCTGTAACTTGTGTACCCCTTTTGTCTGTCGTGAACGGTTTCGGAGATAGCGAGCTTTGTCGGACCATTCAGTCACCATCTTAATATTTTTGAAACATGTTATTAATTTACTCGTTATCGTCGTTAGAGAACTGTATAAAAGAACAAAGTAATCGATTTAATTATTATTTTATCCAAAAAAAACCTGTTACTTATTAAATAATCGCCTTTTTTGTCAGTTCTTGACAATTTTTTTTTGTCATGTCTGTATAAAATACCTCTATATATTGAATATGAACATTGAAATTTATAATATTAAAAAAAAACGCATAAGTGCAAGAGTCTTGCAGGTCGGTCTTGGTCTTGCGTAGTCTTGCACTCCTCGGTCTTGGTCTTGGTCTTGGTCTTGCATACCCCGGTCTTGGTCTTGGTCTTGCAAGCGAAAAGCATTCTTGGTCTTGGTCTTGGTCTTGCTGCAAGACCAAGCCCAAGACCGCAAGACCAAGACCGGTCTCGCTCATCACTAAAAACAACCCAATAATTACCACCCTTATTAAAATGAGTCGTAGCCTCCTTTTTTAATTCTCTTTATCTATGAATCATAAATTTATTCTAAAATTAACACCGATTTAAATTGCTTAATTTTGAAAAATTGGAGCTGCAAGTAAAAATCAAATTTCAGAATTTTAATAAAGGGTGACCTTTTCTTAAAAAACTAAGGCAGATACGTAAAAAATACTAGGATATTAAACAACAGAGTTAAAATTTACAAATATTTTTTTTTAACTAATTGCATGACGGAAATTAAGTGAGATATAAACGTTTAAAACGTGTATGTATAGACGAGTACTTCCTTGTTTCAGACCTTTAAACCCACCCCTTAAAAAAGTAAGGGTTTTAAACAATTTTAATATACAGGACCTTATAGTTCTCCAACAAAATGGTTTTTTAAAGAACTTTTTATTACAAAAACTGAAGGAGGTATGCTTAAAAAACCAATTTTTTGGAGCATTCCAAAAACGATTCGATGCATTTTTTTTAAATCCGCGATTTTGTACTATTTTTTGTATTATAAGACTGTAAGGGGTGGGTTTTTAAAGATTTAAAAATTACAAAATTAAATTAGTAATACTTTTAAGTAATCACATTTTTTAATTATAACTTTGTGACAATATGTTAATTTTTCTAGGGTAAACATTTTTTCAATTTATATTAGCCTAATTTTATGTGACTTAAGCTTTCATAATAGCTTTGAAGGTTTTTGCAATAACGGATAGTTTTCACCCCTAAAACATTGAAGATTTTGAAGAGAAGGGTAAGTTAAGCTTAATTCCAAATTTCCATGCAAAACACTGTGATAATATATATATTATTAATATATTTTTTAGGGTATCTAAATATTTTTGTTAATCGTAATAAGATTTGATTTTTAAAGGCTGAAATATTTTAAATGTTTCATAGAAACAAAATACTACTTTTTCAACTTATATGAGTCAAATTTTACTCAACTTAAGCTGTTATGTATAGTTTTAGAAGTTTTAACAATAAACGGTAGTATTCACCCCTAAAAAATGGGCATAATATAGATTTTACAGAGCAGGGTTAGTTAGGCTTAATCCTAAATTTTCATGCAAATCTATGCATTTTGAAAAAATTGCCAGCTTTTGCATTTTTTTCAGATTCGTTTTCTGGACTAAAAATTATTCTAAATAGTTATATGTTACTGGAAAATGATTTTAAACTATATTTTTATTTAGAAGTTTAAACTTATTTAAAATAAGGTTTTTTCTATTCGCAGATAAACAATCTGAAATCACGAACATTTTAAATGACTTTTATTTTGCGACGTAATAGTAGTAATTTTGCAAACTCCCACCAGTAATTTGCATAATATGCCTTAGAAAAATAATAAATAATAGCAATATGTCCACGTACTTCATTTGGCGCCTGAAGCGCAACCTAACATTAAAACAAATTATATAAATTAAAGAGCTGTTTATGTCGATAATCAGAGTCTATAATTTATTTTATTATTCGACGAAACAATATGTTTACAAGTTTGTGTTTTTTTAGTTATTGATTATTGTTGATGAATCAACAGCGTTTTCTTAAGTAATTGGCAAGCTATAAATGGGGGTGATTTTCTTTAAGCTATAAAGTGACTCATTTTTATGAAGTATGTTTATACCAAGTGTTATATTATAAATGCATAAAAAAAACTTTAGTAAAGGTATTTTAAGAAATTACTATAAATTATTTTTAAGTTCCCATTTAGGGGGCAAAACATTTACATGAAACCATAGAGGGGGTGTTTTCTCTAAAAAATAGATTAATAAACTATACCTAATCTTTTCTCAGTAACTTTAACGCAAATCTATTTGTAAATGTTTATTTAAAAGAATCCTTAAATATAACAAAACTTGTCTCAAAGAGTAATTATTAGTACCCATTGTTTCAGTTCTAGTTATTATTTATTGATATATTACTCGAAATATGGCTAAATATAGGATACGATAAAGTAATTCAATATTTAAAATCTGTATTGACCCATTACCATCAATCTAAAATAGAACGATGGCAATACGATATTTTTCTATTTGGCTTGCAACTTTAATTAAAACAAAATTGATATTTTGACTGCATATTGCGTAAAAAAATCTGCTTTTTATTATTTTGTTTGTAAATTATTTTACAAATCCAGAATAACATGGGTATAACTAAAATTTTAATTTTATACCCTATACTTACGTTAAGCTGTTTGTATATGACGGGTACAGGGGAAAAACGGGCTTTATCAATTTTTAACGAAATTGAGATACTGACATCATTCGATAGATGATATTGTTAAATTTTGTTTAAAAAAAAATCCCCGGCAAAAACGTAATAAGTTAAAAGATATTAAATAAAAAAAATATCTCGTACCGGGGAATAAAGCCGGAGTCTCATGCATCCGATTTCCGACGATCCGATCATCCGAAAGTATTTTGATTGGTCAGAACATTGTGGCGCCACAATGTTCTGCCAATCAAAATACTTTCGGATGATCGGATCGTCGGAAATCGGATGCATGAGACTCCGGCTTAACGTGTTAATTCCGTGTGATACCGAGAAAAAATGGCTACGTCGCGTTTTACCTGTCTATTCGGCAGCGTTGTGCTCGCTATTTTAAACGCTTTTATGTAATTTTGTGTCCCACATCAATTTCAACCGAAAAAATTAGGAAAATTTGCAGAATTCTTAAAAGTTCTGTGGAAAACAAGCTCAAGATTATTTTATGTTACTGGTGCATAATTAACTGGAAATTTAGAAAAAAATTCCTATAAAAAAAACTTTAAAGAGAAACAAAAAAAAAACTAGCTTATTTTCGTACACTAATCGAACTATTAAGTTTTTATTCTAGGTGAGAATGTGAAAATACCAAAGATTATTTCTTAGTTCAGTTTCACTATATTTGTTATATAGACATAACGCTGGATGTTAAGTAAAATAAACATATTTCAAAAAAAATGTTATAAATTCGGGGAAAAACGACCAATTATCAATAAATTGTTGATTTTTCTATTAATAATTTTTTAAAATGCCTGCAGTTAATGACATACAAATGTCAGATAATTGGAAAAGATATTGCTTGAAAGAAAATTTAATTAATCCAAAAACTTTAGTTTTTGTAGCGTTTTAAAATTTAAAATTGCTTTTTCTCAAAATCATAAAATTTGAGCTCGTTATAGTAGCGTATATATTGCAATGTTTGGTGGCAAAGTACCCTCTAGCGGAAAAAAAAAAAATTAATTTGTTCTTAGAATTGTAAAGTCAACCAAACTTGTTTCTTAAACCAAATATTAATTTAATCGATTAAAGAATAAAATAAATATGCCAAAAAAATTAAACAAAAAATAATATTTTACATCCCTGTATCGTGGTAATGGTGAAGATTTCGACTTTTCTCACATAACTTACGATTTTTTTTAAATGTAGAATCAAAAATTTATATATATATATATATTTTTTTTAGTTTTTATTTATTTTTACTATTTTGCAGTGGTTAAGGCATACTGTACAATATGCTGTTATGCTAAAAAAAAAAAATTAAACAAAATTTGGGCTTCATTATATACATTTCATTTTGTGTTTTTTTTTAAAAGTAATTTATGACTGCACAAACATGACAAAGAGGGAAATTTTTTTTAATTTTAAATATGCGGAAAATATAGAAAAAAAAAAAGAAACATATTTTTTTTAATCAAAAAATAACCAGAATCTGTTACAGGGAAAAAAACAAATGTATAAAAAATTAAATATTACTAATAAAAAATAAGATATACAGGGTGTCCGGAAATGGCGCGAAAAAATTTTAAGGTATAATTCTACATGAAAAGATATGAAAAAAGTTTATATTAACATAGGTTCGGAAATGCTTCCAGGGGGGGTTTACAGGCCTTTGAAGATGGTCTAAAAAAATTTTTTTTTAATTAATTTTTTTTGGGGATCTACTTACAATACACGAATTAACTTCTGCGTTTAAAAATTAGAATGTTGGGGAGGTCACTTTTGAAAATATCAGGGGATCCATATTGCAACCTTTTTTTAAATAAATTTTTTTTTTTGGAAATTTTTTTACAAAAAAGGGTCCCTTGGTATAAAGGGGGATAGTCGACGGTTTTCGAGAAAAGGGCCCCAAAAAGGGACGACTGCAGTGCTTAAATACAGTAAACACAAGTGAATTTAAAAATGGGTACTTTTTAAAATTTTGGGTTATATATATATATATATATATATATATATATATATATATATATATATATATATATATATATATATATATATATATATATATATATATATATATATATATATATATATATATATATATATATATACAAAAAGCGCAGAATACTGCGAACATGGGACAATTTTTGGACGATTTGGATGTCCCAAAAAAACGCCGCACGCATTGCTTCTCGATCAAAATTTCCCAAAACCAAACAATTCAATACGTTTATTTCTGAAAAATTTTTGTATCGAACGCTGACAGCAATAGTTGTACAGTGTCGAATATTTACGCCCAAAAAATTTTTTTTTAATAAAATAATTATTATTAGAATTTTGGATGTTTACGAACTGAAAGAAAAAAAATTAAAAAAATTTGAATGGTATCACCGGGGAAAACCCCGTTAGGGGAATTAGGGAATTATTTATTTTTATTTTTTAACAAAAGGCTCCAGATTTCCACTATTTACCGAGTCATTAAAAACTTTCTGACATTTGGTTGTTTAACCCCCAAAAAACATAAACATGATAGTGCCCCAAAAAAAAAAAACCGGAAAAAAGGAAAAAAAGAAAGAAATTATGGTAGTGACAAGTGTTATTAAAAATCCTACATTTTTTCCTTAAATTTTTTTTGGGGAAAGGTTGATTTGTGCAAAAGATCAGTGGGAAAAAGTGCTAAAAAAAATTTATACCGCTCCTACAAAGTAAGAAAAACCCACGAAATTAACCCTGATGATCATTTTAGACAAGTACAATTTTTTAAAACTGTAATGGAAAAAAAAAATAACAATGCATTTATAAGAAACTTTTTTTTTACTGATAAATCGAATTTCCACTTCATGGTCTCACCCAACGTTTTTTTTTCTGGGGGCCAGTAAAATCAGAAATTTATGGTTTCCAGGAGAAGGGGGCTATTAATCAAAAAAAATTACAATTACAAATTGAGAATTCTTTTAGGATTATTACCCTTAACATTCTAGCAAATATCAAAGTTTTATGACAATCTTGGTAATTTTGTGGCTCAAGAAGGTGGTTTATTTGAGTATTTTTTGATAACTTGAAAGATTTTTTTTTTTTTTTTTTTTTTATATTTTATGAATGCACATTAAATTTTTTTTCTTAAGAATATCTTCTACGTTTCATTATTTATTAAAAAAAAATTTTTTTTATTTTATTAGGAAAAACTTTTGGTTTTTTTAAAACCGCAGCAAACGTTGCGGTCTCGTAAGCAACTAATTTTAAATTTATGGCTTAAAAAAAAACAGACCGAATTTTTGGGTTTACGCTAGCTAGGCTCTTGTTACTTCCCCAAAAAACACTGCACCCCCCTAACTGAAAATAAAAACGTAGTACACAACTAAACGGGGGAGATAATTCTTCCGAATTTATCACCGCATTTTTCCCCCCAGTCCCAACCAAAAATAAGCCAACTAAGGAAACCAGACGGAAATTTAAAAAACAAGCCACAAAAAAATTTTATTGGTATTTTAAAAAATTTGGGGTTTATCCCCAAAACGTCCAGGAGCCTCCCCCTGTTCGCAGTACGGTGCGCTTTTTATTATATATATATATATATATATATATATATATATATATATATATATATATATATATATATATATATATATATATATATTTATATATATATATATATATATATATATATATATATATATATATATATATATATATATATATATATATATTTATATATATATATATATATATATATATATATATATATATATATATATATTAATCCCCAAAAAAATTTAAAAAAATGTACATACCTTGAAAGCCTATTATCTGCGTCCCGCAATATGGGAAAGCGGAGTCGGACCCGGAATTAAAAACGTTTTACCATTTTATAACTTTTTTAAAATTTTATTTTTTTATTTTACTGTACGGAAGTGTTAATTTTAAGGATATGTACCAAAAGTGTATATAAAGATTGTCCTAAAATAATAGTTGCAATTTAAAAAAATAATTTAAAAACTCAATTAATAAGGTGTGGTATATTTGACTTAGTTTATTGATGTCCTGTTTGTCATTTACTGTATTTCTTTTTTTTTTTTTTATCCCTTTTTTTTTAATTGTTAGTTTGTAAAATTCCTGCAGTAAAATAAAAATATGTATTTAAAAAAAGTTATAAAATGGTAAAACGTTTTTTTTTCCTGGTCCACTCCGCATTCCATACTTACTGCGAGACGCAGATAATAGGCTTTCAAGGTATGTAAAATATTTTTTAATTTTTTAAAGGGTTTATATATAAAAAAAAAATATTTGTAAATAATAATTTAAAATTATATATATATATATATATATATATATATATATATATATATATATATATATATATATATATATATATATATATATATATATATATATATATATATATATATATATATATATATATATATATATATATATATATATATATATATATATATATATA
Source organism: Listronotus oregonensis (assembly GCA_019359885.1). NCBI lineage: Eukaryota > Metazoa > Arthropoda > Insecta > Coleoptera > Curculionidae > Listronotus > Listronotus oregonensis. The sequence continues at coordinate 38,966 of JAHBCN010002866.1, read as the reverse complement.
TATATATATATATATATATATATAAACTTCTTTTTTCTTTTTTAACCATAATTTAATAATATTTTAACTCTTATTCTTGGGTATAGGTTACTTGACGAAATTAAAACAACATATTTCAACGTTTCGCCCTCATGTTTGGGGCTTTTTCAAGATATAATGTTCTAAAATAGAAATATAAAATAAGTTAAAATATGGAGACCACCTGTATACACACTACATTTTTTTTTAAATCACATTTACGGTTATTATCACAGACTAAAATATATGTAACGTAACAATAAAGCTAAATTTAAAACAGTCGACAATATTTAAATTATTATTTACAAATATTTTTTTTTATATATATAATCCTTAAAAATTAAAAATATGTACATACCTTGAAAGCCTATTATCTGCGTCTCGCAGTAAGTATGGAATGCGGAGTCGGACCAGGAAATAAAAACGTTTTACCATTTTATAACTTTTTTTAAATACATATTTTTTTTTATTTTACTGCAGGGAAGTGTTACAAACTAACAATTAAAGAAATGATTCATATAAAAAAAAAAGAAATACAGTAAATGACAAACAGGACATCAATAAACTAAGTCAAATATACCACAACCTTATTAATTGAGTTTTTAAATAATTATTGTTTAAATTGCAACTATTATTTTGGGACAATTTTTTATATACGTACACTTTAGTACATACCCTTTAAAAATTAACACTTCCGTACAGTAAAATATAAAAATATATATTTAAAAAAGTTATAAAATGGTAAAACGTTTTTAATTCCTGGTCCGACTCCGCATTCCATACTTACTGCGGGACGCAGATAATAGGCTTTCAAGGTATGTACATATTTTAATTTTTAAGGATTATATATATATATATATATATATATATATATATATATATATATATATAAAAGATATATTTGTAAATAATAATTTAAATATTGTCGACTGTTTTAAATTTAGCTTTATTGTTACGTTACATATATTTTATTCTGTGATAATAACCGTAAATGTGATTTAAAAATGTAGTGTGTAAACAGGTGGTTCCATATTTTAACTTATTTTATATTTCTATTTTAGAACATTATATCTTGAAAAAACCCCAAACATGAGGGCGAAACGTTGAAGTATGTTGTTTTAATTTCTGTCAAGTAACCTATACCCAAGAATAAGAGTTAAAATATTATATATATAAATATATATATATATATATATATATATATATATATATATATATATATATATATATATATATATATATATATATATATATATATATATATATATATATATATTATATATATATATATATATATATATATATATATATATATATATATATATATATATATATATATATATATATATATATATTCATATATATATATATATATATACAGTAAAGCACCGTACTGCGAACATAGGAGGCTCCTGGACGATTTTGGATGAACCCAATCTCTAAAATACCAATAATAATTTTGTGGCTTGCATTTCAATTTCCGTCTCGTTTCCTTAGTTGGCTTATTTTTGGTTGGGACTGGTGGGAATGCGGTGATAAATTCGGAAGAATTATCTGCCCAGTTTAGTTGTGTACTACGTTTTTATTTTCAGTTAGAGGATGCAGTGTTTGTAGGCAAGTAACAAGAGCCTAGCTAGCGTCAACCGACTTCGATCTGATTTTTTTATGCATAAATTTAAAATTAGTTGCTTACGAGACCGCAACGTTTGCTGCGGTCTTAAAACCAAACAGTTTTTCCTAATAAAATAAAATAATTTTTTCTAATAAATAATGAAACGTAGAAGATATTCTTAAGAAAATAATTTAATGTGCATTCATAAAATATACAAAAACTCTTCAAGTTATCAAAGATACTCAAATAAACCACCTTCTTGAGCCACAAAATTACCAAGATTGTCATAAAAACGCCTTCTGATATTTGCTAGAATGTTAAGGGTAATAATCCTAAAAGAATTTCAATTTGTAATTGTAATTTTTGTAGATTAATAGCCCTATTCTCCTGGAAACCATAAATTTCTGATTTTACGGACCCCAGAGAAAAAAATCGTTGGGTGAGACCATGAAGTGGAAATGTCGATTTATCAGTAAAAACAATGTTTCTTATAAATGCATTGTTATTTTCATTTCCATTACAGTTTTAAAAATTGTACTTGTCTAAAATGATCATCAGGGTTAATTTCGTGGGTTTTTCTTACTTTGTAGAGCGGTATAAATTTTTTTCAGCACTCTTCCCACTGGATCTTTTGCACAAATCAACCTGTTCTGCAATTGTATTAATGGAAACTGTAGGATTTTTAATAACACTTGTCACTACCATAATTTCTTTCATTTTCCTTTCCTGGTTTTTTTTTTCTGGGAGACACTATCATGTTTATGTTTTCTTGAGTTAAACAACCAAATATCAGAAAGTTTTTAATGACTCGGTAAATAGTGGAAATCGTGGAGTCGGCTTAGTTATAAATAAATTAATAAATAATTCCCTAATTCCCTAACAGGATTTCCACGGTGATACATTCAAATATTTAATTTTCTTTCAGCTCTGTAAACATCCATTACTAATAATAATTATTTTATTAAAAAACTTTTTGGTCGTAAATATTCGACACTGTACAACTATTGCTGTCGAGCGTTCGATACTAAAGAATTATTTCAGAAATAAACGTATTGAATTGTTTGCTGAAGATTATTGATCGATAAGCAATGCGTGGGCTTTAGGTACATCCAAAATCGTCCAAGATTTTGAGTACCCATTTTTAAATTAATTTGTGTTTACTGTATTTTTAATTGCACTGCAGTCGTCCCTTTTTAAATCCGTTTATCTCGAAAACCGTCGACTATACGACTTTATACCAAGGGACCCTTTTTTACGTAAAAAAGTTCCAAAAAACATAATTTATTTAAAAGATGGTTGCAATATGGATCCCCTGATATTTTCAAAAAGTGACCTCCAATCATTCTAATTAATACGCAGAAGTTAATTCGTGTATTGTAAGTAGATCCTAATAAATTAATTAAAAAAGACTTTTATGAGACCATCTTCAAAGGCCTGTAGCTCCCTCTGGAAGCATTTCCGAACCTATGTTAATATAAACTTTTTTCATATCTTTTCATGTAGAATTATACCTTAAAATTTTTCATCGCCATTTCCGGACACCCTGTATATCTTACTCCTTTTATTAGTAATATTTAATTTTTTATACATTTGTTATTTCCCTGTAACAGATTCTGGTTATTTTTTGATTAAATAAAATATGTTTCTTTTTATTATAAGTGTATTTCTATATTTTCCGCATATGTTAAAATTAAAAATTCCATCTTTGTCATGTTTGTGCAGTCATAAATTACTTTTATAAAAAAAACACAAAATGAAATGTATATAATGAAGCCCAAATTTTGCCTTAATTTTTTTTTCAGCATAACAGCATATTGTACAGTATGCCTTAACCACTGCAAAATAGTAAAAATAAATAAAAAACTAAAAAGGCGATCAATGAACAATTATTTTTTTTTTAAAGAAAACAGTAATGATAGGGAAAAATGTTTAGGAGTGATAAAAGGGCCAGAACTCGAAAAAAAAGTAATAATCTGTAAAAACTAAAACAAATATAAAATATTATATGTATTTTATTAAAATTTGTCTTGGTAGGCTGGTGGTCTTTAAATTCATTATTTTGGAAATGTAGAGGCGTGTTAATCAATAACACCGAGCATCTATATACAGGGTAATCAAATTTTACTCTTTTTAATTTAATTGTTACAATGTATAATATGTTATACTTTAAAAGGTAGTAACCCCATTTATTTTTTAAAATCAAATACTCTCTTAGTTGGCTTTAATTCTGGCAATTTTTTGTTTTAAAAAAATGTCAGTTTACCAAGTTTAATTAAAGGTTGAAGAAAGAACACAGCAATGGGTTATTCGAACAAAAAATGTCCGGCCACTATGAACAGAACTGTCAATAAGGCACGCTCATGATTCGGCGCAGTAAGAAAATCTCACGAAATTTTGTAGAAAAATCAGTAGGTCATAAATTTAAGTAGACAAAACAGTTAGTTTTGCAGCAGAGCCGGACTCTTCTAATTTCGTACGGGACGGCGCCGCACGTATGAGCGACCATTAACATGCAATGCCGATTGACGGACCAAAATTACGGTTTTTTTTTTACTTTTTTACCCCTTGCCAATTTGATGATTTTTTGCATATGGAGTTTTTTCGACAAAGTTTCATTTTCGAGATATCGATGATTAAACATGATAATTAAATTAAACTTATTTCAGCTTTTCTTTTATCACAGAATTTGTGATAATTACACTTATCTATCATACAATGTTTATTTATTTAAAATAAAAGTGCCTTTATTTATTTAATAAGGTTTTTTTTTGTAAAAACACAAAACTCTTAAAAATATAGACCATTTAAAAAGAAGGTATGAAGTGGCGTCATCTTTTCTTTCCCTATTAAAGCGGATAATATAAAATCTAATATTAAACAATAAAACGCAGTAAAGTAAATAAAATGTATATATTAAATGATTTTAAATATTATATAACAGTGTCGTTTAAAAACCAACAATATTGTAAAAAAAATAGAAAAACAATGAAAGTGCAGATAGTTTGAATTTGACATTTGATGATGGAGGATATCCCGAAAACGAAACGATGCCGAAAAAATCTGACATTAGATTCAAGATCAACGGTCCAAAAAACCCGTATTTTAGTTATTTCACAATGATCGTCAACTTTAATATATGGTTAAAAAATGTAAAAGTCCGGACCCGGCCATACATCTCAGGTTCTTTTCCTCTATAGCCGCTTACCTTTTTTTCCCTGCATGCGTGGCCAAGATTGTTTTACAATTTTGGACTTTCATTAACCTTTAAACTTCTTTGCAGTGCACCACTTTTTGTTTGCATTTTTTTTTAGAAATTGGACAGATTCGGTACATGTCAAAAAAATAAGTAAAACGAGTATGGCGCTTTTTAGTAGTCTTGATTAAAATGTTTGTCAAAGAAACTAATCGGTACGCCTCCACACTGTAAGTAGTTGCCGACAAACTCTGCTATCGTCAAAATATGAACTGCAAATCTAATAGGTGTAAATTTAAGGTTTGGACGCCCTGTAGAATGATTATTGCTAATTGAGACACTAGAATAGCATAAATATACACAAGTTTTAAAAAAATTCCCCTTGACAAATCATTTAAATTTTTGTTTACTTTTAAAAATATTCAAGACAGAAGAAAGCTTTAAAATTACTCTTTCACAAGGCACTGACTGCCTTAATTCATTTTTTAAGAGGTTAAATAAATTAAACGTAACTTATTAGCTAGTTACAATATCAGCTGCTAACAAATTTTTTAAAGCTTAATTTATAAAAAACGCGAGGAAAAAAATCTATGAAAATTATTCTTAAAATCGACAAAAAATCATTTATAACTAGCAATAAATTTATTTAAATTTCACTGAAAACCGAAACGCCTGCCGATCTCTATGAGGCCTAAGTCTGTCGACGTTACTACAGTTTGTTTGTTATCACTATAAAAGTTAGAAAGTTTTAACTCAAAGTTAAAAATTATTTACAGTTTTTGGGACACCTGGTATTCATTACTGACGAACTATCTTTATGAATAAGTTTAGCTATTACCTTTTTCTGGCAGCTTATCTTCCACAGTTCCATTCTCTAATCACTTTTCCTCTAATCACCACTGCCGCCAACACCCGCCCTGGCACAGTTCTTTACAATCACCTTGAGCACACCTTTTTTTAAACTTTTACTACGTAGATATGCCAAATTATATTCGACAAAAAGAAATATTTTGGGAGCTCTACTTGCTAAGAAATGTACACTTTTGTACGAGACCTTACAATTTTATTTGTTTACAGAAAGATGAGCCAAATTTCTTGCGCTACCACCAAGAGAGTAGTTTATACTACCATGGCAATTGACATTCCATCAAATATTTAAATAGAAACATTTCGGTGAATTTTCCAAAAATGCTAAAGATTTTTTTTACGTTCTTAAGGTAGCACATAGCTTTATGAACAAAATAAAAAATATTGGTGAATTTAAAATTAAAAAGTAGAAACTTCAACCAGAAAATTCAAAGAATCATGTATACAAAATATATTACAGCAATATCCCTTATAAGTATTCTAATTTGTAGCATGATAAATTTCTTCTTCTCGGACTTCCATTGTCTTGATTTAATCTTCTCGGTCTCTGTTTTTCAAAGTGCCACACAAAAACGTATTCAAAACCGACTTTGGCGGCCACCTTATAGGTCACTCATTACCTATCTACCTATGCAGAAATATATTATTTAAATATTTAAAAAAATGCTCTAGTATTGTGTGCAGGGGCTTCGTCGGCTGCAATTATTATCCGTTATATTGTACAAGGGTAAAATTATCGAGATTCCTTAAAATCGATTATTAAAAATAAAGTTATTATACGTATTTCTAAATACATTTGTGCTGTTTTTGTACAGTTTCTGTCAAAGTAGGACAGTAGTACAGTTTTAACATATTTATCTTTTTTCATTTGTTTAAAAAACTCATTTCATTAAAAAACCTCTATAGGCAAATCTTTTTTGACTGATATTTAATTTTACAAAGAAGAAAAAGCATTCGCAGGAATCAAGGCTCAGTAGGACGATATTTAGTTTTTTATAAATAAATAAGGTTAGAAGCTTTTAAAGTATAACATGTTATACATTGTTATAATCTGATTAAGAAGCACTATAAACTTTCGTAAAAATATAATATGGCGATTATAAGAAAAAATAAATTTGATGATGGTGGACGAGTGACAAAACGTCGAACGTGAATTCTTAGAGCTTAATCAAATAGCGCAGAAAAAAGATCAATGTAAATATGTAATTTAATTTAAAGTGCGAATTTAATAAAGCCAGGAAAAAATTATAGTATAAAAGAAACTGAAAAACACGCTTTTATATCAGACCGAACAAAAAAGTAAAAAAATATTTTTAAGTATAAAGAGTTTCTGTTTTAGTGAAAGAAAGTCCAATAAAATTAATTATGACTAATTGATTTGGAATAAGGTTTAAATAAAATTTAAGTAATTAACAAAATAATTGAATTGTAGTAAAAAGCGTGAAATGCTTAATATTTAATGTTACAATTATTTTATTGTTAGCTGTTTACAAAATTAGAGTTATTTTAAAAATATAGTAAATTGCATTACACACTTTTTAACTATATTTGAATTATTTTGCTAATAACCTAGTTTTCAAATTAATTAGTCATAGTTAATTATTGGACTTTCTATCACTATTACACAAACTCTTCTAAAATCAAAAATTATTTCACATAAAACTTAGAAGCGGTCCATTGCAAAAGTGTCATCCATATATCTATACCAAACTTTTGGCTTGTAAAGGGCACTATCTAAAGCCAGTTGTTCGAACTTTTCCATGGAGAAATTAGCTATTACTGGACTGAGAGAGCTTCCCAATATGATTGCATATATGAAGATAAACTGCAAGAATTTCTGACACACATTAACATCCATGAAAATATACAATTTACGATGGAAATCAAGGACAACAAGAAGCTAGCTTTCTTTGAAGTATTATTAACACGTAAAGGAAGATTATTAGGCCACATAGTATACAGAAAACCCACACACACACAGATCGCTATTTACATAGGGATTCAAACCACCACCCATGTCAGAAATTTGGAGTCATTAAAACTCTAACAGAAAGGGCAAGAAGAATTTGCGAACCCGAGGCGCTAAACGCAGAACTTACACATATTCATAATGCTGTAAGGGTCAATGGTTATTCAGAGCGAAAAATCAAAAGATCAATAGAACCAACAAATACCAGACCCGTGGAGAACGATTCCAGCCAGTGGCAAAAGCATTTCTGCCCTTTATTTCGAGGGTTGCGGACAGGATTGGTCGATTGCTACGAAAGAAAAATGTAAAAACGATATTCAAACCAACGAGGGAAATCAAAGGGTGCCTTCGATCGGCCAAAGACAAAAGAGATCCACTTCGCATTCCGTGCACATGTGAAAGCGTGTATATAGGAACTACAAAACGCTCGATCACCACCAGGCTTAAAGAGCATAAGGCCAACTGTCGTCTGGGGCAGACAGCCAAATCCGCCGTAGCAGAATATACCCTTACAACGGACCATCGAAAAAGTACTCGCGACCACATCGGCATACCACTCCAGACTCTACAGAGAAGTCATAGAGATAGAAAAGCATAGTAACAACTTTAATAAGAAAGAGGAATCAGCTAAGATCAAAACCATGGATCCCCATAATTAAGGGTGCTAGAATTGCACCCTTTACGAACAAAACCGACCGGAACAGATTGGAACCGAAAGTAACCGAAGCCCCGCCCACTGGCTTCCCAACGTATAAATACGAGCTACGACCGCGCAAAGCCCAGTACTTCGCATACTGTCAACCAGGAATCAATTCTCGTGTTGGCGAAACGTCAAGTCAACTAGACAATCGACGCCGGCCTAACGGCCCAAAAACCATTGAAACAGGCAATGGCCGCGAAAGCCTTTCACAGTTTAATATTTCTTTTGTTGCCAGTAGCCTAATTCTTGTAGAAAGCGTTTTGTGCTATTTTGGCCTTGCACGGCGAATGCGCAGGACCGTATCTAGGTATGGCCGCGCCCTTTGCGGGGCTAAACATTTGCGCCACCCACACACCAGGGGATTTGGAGAGTATGCAATACCCCCCAACGAAAACAGGGATTTCGGGGGTTATTTCCCGGAAATTTTACAAAATTAAAGTGCAAAGTTGTAGGTTTAAAGTTTTTTAAACCGAGAATTTCGTTTCTTTAAAATACCAATTTTGTGGTGAAATTTGTGTCAAATTCTATATTTTCTTTATATGAAAATATTGGCCTACTATTTGAAAAAGATATGATTTACTTAAAGCAACTGTTTGTATCTGACTAAAAGATGTGGAATGTAAATTAACTATACATCGTTATTTGCAGATGATTAAACCTAGAATAAATTTTCTCCACAATAAAATCGTAGTTACAAAATACTGCACATGGCAGGCCTACTAACATTTATAATTATTAATTAAATTAAAAAATATGCAACAAAAAAAAAAAGAACTAGTACTGCCCCCCATTTATAAAATACCAATTTATCCGCAGCTTAAATATTAAAAAAAAATTAAAGATTTACATTCTCGCTACGGGTATCAGGATAAATTAATATTTTATTAATAAGTTATACATTTTCTCAGTCTTACGGCCGAGTGATTATCGCGTTGTTAAATTTAGCAATGGACTTAGCAGTTTAGAATGTTTAACAAAACGTCATTGTCATTGTTATTCAATGATTTTAGTTGGCAACCTGTTAAATTCTGACATTTTGTTAAACATTCTAAACCGTTGTTAACATTTAACAATTTGCTAAGTTGACAACGGTTTAGAATGTTTAACAAAATGTCAGATTTTGACAGGTTGCCTACTAAAATCATTGAATAACACTGACAATGACGTTTTGTTAAACATTCTAAACTGCTAAGTCTATTGCTAAATTTAACAACGCGATCATCACTCGGCCGATAATAATATATTAAATTAAGTATCTAAGTTTGAAAATTTGATATAACATTGTTCTGTTGTAATTTATTTATTTGAATAATTGTGTCAATATAAATTAATAATAATATGACTACAGTACTGACAACTGATAAAAAAAAATCAAAGCCCATTTTGCGCCCCCAACGTAGCTGCGCCCTTGGCGAGCGCCCATCTCGCCACCGCCTAAATACGGCCCTGCGAAGGCGTAAGGATTTTCACTTTGACAATGTGTTATTTTCTTTTTTTTTTGAAGATCCTAGTCAGACCGAAGGAACGAAGTTATGAAATAATTGTATTGTCATCGGCTCTTTACCTCTTTACAAAATTTAAGTTAATCATACTTTTAAAATAGGTGAAAATTACGTTGAACAGATTCCGTTACATACATACAGGTAAAGGTAACAAAAGCTTGGTAAAAAATAAAAACGATTTACCAAAGTTTTTTCTCGGATATATCCGGACTAACTCAAAATTTTAAAACTCTTTAAACGGCGTATTGTTGGTTATAGTCCGTGAGGCCACCGCAAAAAACCAAGCCAATGAAAGAACCACATGAAACATTTGTTTTATATTACTATGAACTATAGTCAATTCAAAGCCGCACTGCTGCCCCAGCTCAGCCGGTTCAAACTGCATTTTTTTACCTTAAAAAATTGTAAAAAATCGTTTTTTTTTAATATCTAAAAACTACTATCTTTAGGAAAAAATGGTATATAGTCAAAATTAACGGTCTAATAAAACTACAGTTTTTTTTATAATTTTTTTTGTAGCCCTTTTACTTTTTAAGATATTAACGATTTAAATTTAAAATAAAAAATAAATATCCTAAAAAACTTAAAGAGTTACGAAAAAATGTAATGTGCAAAAAATATGCCCTTTGGTTAGCTTTATATAAATAGTTATATATACATTTTTAATATAGTAAGCAATTAAGAAGATATAAGCAAAAAAGTTATTTTGTAATTAAATATTTCGCCAATAACAATATTTTATTGGTACAAGTAAGTATACCAGCTTCGATCCAATGGGGGGGCAATGGATATTTTATTTAATTTTTTTTGGCCAATAACTTTATCCATACCTATCCACTTAAAACTTTAACTAAAATAAAATTTAAATTTTATTGAAAAAAAAATAATAAGTGCCACCTCTATCTGGGTCTTATATACCAGGACGCTTTACATTTCTCGATCTTCTATGCTTCTACTCGTATGTGTATAGCTCATCGTTTAAATATTTTTATAATCGATTTAAATAATAAAATTATTAACTTATAGAGACAGTTACTCGTTTAGAATAATCTTAAGAAAATTTTAATAATATTTTTAACGTGAATTTTTTTTTTATAGTTAAGATATGTTAAGCGTCCTTTCAGGTATATAACACCCACATAAAGGACGCATTTTTTTTTTAAATTAAATAAAGATTATATTTTATTTTAGTGGAGATTTCAAGTAGATCGAAATGGGTATAATTATTGGAACAAAAATAATTAAATAAAATATCCGTGCCACCAGGTTATTCCCCATTGCCTCAAGGCACATGTGTATTAGTTTGTTTCATTTAATAAATAGAACATTTTGAATTAATTTTTAAATGGATCGGTGCTGGTATACTTACTTGAATCAGAAACATATTGTTATAAGAGAAATATTTAAGGGCAAAAATCACTTTTTTGCTTATACCACCTTTAATACTTATTTTATTAAAAAATATGTATATAACCTTTTTTACAGAACTAACTCAAAGGCATATTTTTTGTTTATTACATTTTTCGTAACTCTTAAAGCTTTAAAGATATTTGAATTTTTATTTTAAATTTAAATCTTTAATATCTCAAAAACTAAAAGGTCTATAAAAAAATTATATTGACCTGACAAAGTTTTATTAGACCATCAATTTTAATTCTATACTTTTTTTTTTCTAAAATCAATAGTTTTTGTGTTATATTAAAAAAAAAACGATTTTTCACGATTTTTTTAAGGCAAAAAATGCAATTTGAACCCGCTGAGCTAAGGCAGCAGTGTGGCTTTGAATTGACTATTTTTTATTGTTATTTAAAAAAATATTTCATGCGGTTCTCTAGGCTTGTTTTTTTTTGCGATGGCCTCCCGGACTATTACATACTATTACATTACATTGGGGCACAGTTGGGCAACTATGCCCCAATCAAACTATTTTCGTGAAAAAAAATATTTAGCTTTATGTTTAATTCTATATCAATCTAAATTTTTAGCAAATTGTGAAGTGGAAGTCAACCCTTGCGGCAATTTAACTAAAAACGTTCAAATATGTTATTATTTTTTTAAATAAATGAAAGTAATGAAAATATAAAAACGTAAAATATTTTTAAATGGGTGTCTTCTCTTAATAAAAGAAAAGATTATTAATAAGAAATAAAGTTTAAATTTACTTACAAATATGAAGGGACACCTACACGTCGACATGTTTCGATGATTCTCGTCAGGGTATACCAATATTTGTTAAAACAATAATTATTTCTAGAGAAAATTTACTTATAAATGCGAATAATGTCCTTTCATATTTGTTAGTAAATTTAAATTTTATTTATTTTTAATAATATTTTTTTTTACAGAGAACGCCAATTTACATTTTTTTTTAAATGTATATTTTTATTGGGTTCATTTAAGAGTGCATTTACGCGACACATTAGGGGTCGGGCGAAAGGTCGCGGATACGGTGGGCGGAGACTAACAAAGTCCCACTACCACAATTTTCGTATAGCCGCATTAAAAATATTATATTTTATTAAGGTTCTTCCAAATTAGGGGTATCGATGCGATGTTGTTTCCGATTGCAAGCCTACAGAAGATGACGTTTTTCGGTAACTATTTTTCACTTAAATGACATAAATTATACACCATTTTAAAGGTATAGAAATAATCTATGCCTATGCTGTAACGGATTTTTGAAATATAAGTCAAGTAAAGAGAAAATAGTCTCTAAACATAACCGATTTAAGAGTGACTTTCACTCAAGATAATATTAAAAACTAATTTCAAATTTAAAAAGCTATTACAGCAGAAGCCTAGATTTAAGTGTTGGCTTTCATATAGTTTTTGAAAATTATCGATAACTTATACCGTTTTGGAGAAAAACATTATGCCCCGAACCCCAAATGGGATCCAATTTTCGCAGCGCGAATGGGCTCTTAATTTGAGAAATAATAAAATATTTGTATGTTTTTAGTTATATTGTCGCCAGGGTAGATTTTTTATTTAGTATTTAAAAACTTAGATTCATATAGAATTTAAAATAAATGTATATCCTGTCTTTATTCTGGAAAAAAGCCATATATTTTTTTTCACTAAAATAATCCCAGAAAATTGAAACAATTTGTTAAAGAACTATCTTTGTATCTCCAATGGTTCCCGAGATCTTAAAGGTGAGGATTAAGTTTGAATCGAATAGTAGTATTCTTAACACTAAAAAAATATAAGGCTATGATTTTTATGGGACATTATGTATACTAGATATTTAGCACTTTTGATGTTTTTAAAAAATAATTATATTAACTGAGTTTAATAAAATACTTTTATTATTTCTTCTTTTCACATATTAAAATATACATGGTATATACAATATTAAATATAAGAAAAAAATATGGTTTTTATACGGTTTTCTTGGTTTTAGTAATTCTGGCTCGAGTGAAAAAGGAACAAGAAATACCCTCCACATATTCAAAAATATATAAAGTACGAGTTAGAAAAGAATTTAAAATATCAGAAAAAGGGATTGTGGCTCTTAAATCGGGACGACTTCATTCACCTATGTACGGTTCGATGTGTGGAGCTAATCTTCAAGTTGGAAAACTGTACGTTATTTCAGGAAGAATCAATAGCCTAAGGGTATGTATTAGAAATAAAAACGTTTAGTTTTCTTCAAATTAATATATTAAAATAAATTTGAAATGAACAGAATATTATGGGGCTTACTTTTTAAAAACACTTATGTTAAAATAAATTGAATAAAAATAGCGAAAAATGACACAGCAAAATTTTGTACTAAAATTTGTAAAGTTAGAAAACGTTTGTTCCGACCAAACAAAAATGACATTAGTTCTTTAATTTTTTAAATATCGAATATTAAATTAGTACAGACAATATTAAAAATCTAATGCGGGGCAAAATTTAATTATCTACGGATTAAAAAGAACAGTTATAATAGCTAAGTATGCAAAACAGGTTTCTTTAATTAAGGGATCATAAAATATTTAAAAAAAAAACAGGAAGTACAGGAAGTCCGCGCAACTTTTATTTTTATGATTGCCAATTGTTACACCCTGGAAAAAGAGATTGGCTTTTTGCAAATATCCTTTTATATATATTACACTAATCAACATTTAACTTACGCGGGAACGCTGAAAGCGGTTAGATGCTATCCGGGTTTTTGGGGTCGCTGATTACAAGGAGAAGGTCGGTTAACCTCTATCACGTAAAGTTCAAGGTCATTCAAAGGTCAGGTGAAGAAAAAATCAGAAAAATCTGGAAAACTTCATGCATATGTTTTCGAAGTCGCTTAATCCGAATCCGGCGGTTATTTACATTTATCCTAGAAGTTATATTGAAGGTTTTTTGGGATAAAAATGTTAAGTACGATTCGAAAAATCTTAAAAAACTCGTACATATGTTTTTGAGGTCGGCGAATCAGAAACTGGTGTCAGTTAATCTTCATAAGGTCATGTTCAAAGTCATTTGTAAATAAACGATGGATTCGGATTCGGATTTTTTCGATGGATTTTTCTTTACTTGACCTTCAAATGACCTTGAACCTAACATAATGGAGGTTAACCGACCCTCTCATCGTAATCAGCGACTCCAAAAGTCCTGATAGCACCTAACCGTTTCCGGCGTTCCTGCGTAGAACAAATGTTGACCTGTGTTATTCACAAGCTACTAAAATTTCAGCAAGAATTAAACGCTTTACTTATTTTTATAAATACAACTTCGGGGTGGTAGACGGGTTTCAAATTAAGATACATTTGATATAATTGGTTGGACAAAATTGGTTTTAGAGTTAAGAGAACATAAACAAACTTTTACAATTTTTTAAGGAGATAAAATAAAATAAAAAATAATGACAATATTAAAGGAACGGGACAGTCAAGCAAACCAAATTTGTTGTAACAGGGCTTTACTAGTAATCTGTATGTCCCCTTAAAAGTGTTATGGTTTTAATTACACTAAAATTTTGGACTTCAATTGTCTTTAATTGGTAATGAATACACAACGTTTTAATTAGTAATGCATCTCTAGACGTTTTCAAGTGATAATTAAAAGCTATTCTTAAAAGCTTTGACTCATATACTATCCGTTGTTCACCAAAGCTTGACCGATTTTTCTCGATTCATCAACGGCTGCTCGGAATGAAGATACTAGGATTGCTAAATACATTTTGGTTGTTTACAATTATTACAGCTTCTTTAATTTTCATTTTCTTACTGTGGCTTTCTTTATAAATAAATTTTGCTTTCGACCATTTTATGCGGTGTAACCATGCCTGTTCGGCAATCCCAGACTTCGACGGTTCACCTAGATCCGTTTGTTTTTTGGGATCCTTTCTCTCTAATTTCGAGTGTTTTTTTTATAGCCTCAAGGAATAGCTCACTACATTTTTAGGAAATTTGGCGGAAACAGTCATTATTTAAAACATTGTTGTCCGGTCTCGTCTTAGTAAGAATACTTCTTGGAGAGGTTTGAGATTTGAATTCCGTATAATTATTATTTGCGATTCTGCAGATCCTTTTTGAAGTTCCTAATATGTACAGAATTGTCATAAATATCTGGTGCTGTGGAGTCTTGTTTAAGTTAGAGCTTTTGTCTTATTTTGATATTTTTAGATTGTTTCCTTAACCAGTATCTCACTGTAGCCATTCTGCTTAAGAACCCTAGTCATACTAGTTATTTTATCTTGCAGGGATTCCTTTTAATTGCATAGGATCACTGCGCGGTTATATAGTGTATGTATGGCCCTTTTGTTTCGTTCCATTAAAGTGATTAGAATTCTGGTGTAAATATTGTCCAGTATGGGTAGGTTTTTTGTATACCGAGGTTTGCATATGTCCATTATTTCGTTTGACTGGAATGTCGACAAAAGGTAGGGTTGAATTTCGCTCCTTCTCTATTGTGAATTTGTTACAAGGCAATTTAGATGTTTTAGAAAACCATCGAGTTTTTCGTTATTACCTGTCCATACAATAAATGTGTCGTCAACATATCTTAGCCAAACTTTTGGTTTGATTAGTGCAGTTTTAATTGCGTGTACCTCAAACCATTCCATATAAATATTTGCTACCACTAAAAGAGTGATGAACCCAAGTAAAGTCTATCATCCTGCGCATAGTACTCATCTTTCACTTGAGGGTAGGAACTACGGAGACACAGCTCCATCTCCATCACTCCATCCAACGGCAGGGTAATACATTCAACTAGTGTGTCATCTTCTTTAAGCTTAAGTTAAATAAGGTTTAACGATTCTTCTACTGGTACATTTATATACAAACTTTCTAAATCAAAACTTACAAAAGTATCAACTGGTCCTATTTCTAGATTTTTAAGGAACTCAACAAAGTGACTACATTTTTTAACAAAAGACTGAAATTACGTTACCGACTAGTGGTTGAATCAAGTCTAAAATGTGTTTTGCCAGTGCAGTTTTGGGTGCATTTCTAGAGACGAGACAACAATGTTTTAAATAATGACTGTATCTACCTGTGAATGTGGTAAGGTATACATATATTGGGAAACTAAAAGATGGTTTGAAATTAGAGTTAAAGAACACAAAAAATATACGGAAAGAGGTAAAACGTTGAAGTAACGGACTTCCGAACACGTATGGTCAAAACAACATCGCACACAAAGGTCGGAAGCAAACATTATTCATAAAGAAATCCACTGAACAAAAAGAAAATTTAAAAAAGCTGTCATAATTGTAAACAACCAAAATATATTTATCAAGTCCAGTATCGACATTCCGAATATCTGGCAGCCGTTGATGAATAACAGATAGTATATGAATCGTAGCTTTTAAGAATAGTTTTTGGTTATAACTTTAAAACGGTTGAAAATACATCACAAGATTTTAGTGTTATTAGTAATCTGTATGTTTTTTAATATTTTTTATAATATATTTTTTGTTGCTTTTAGTTAATTTGTCAATTTTATGACATAAAAAATCAATGTTGGACGTTCTTTAAATTATTTTATATTTTAGGCCCATATTACTCTTTGTAATATGATTATTGAATTTAAAGACTTAACCAAAAGGCAAAGGAAAGGCCTAAAACTGCTTTATAAACATGGATGTACTTGTACTATCCGGAACTGTATGTTCTATCAAAGATGCTATAGGCAAAAGGACACTTGTAACTGGAAAAGCGATTGTGAAACTAAAGACGTGAGTAACTTAAGTTTTTTAGTAATATATCAAAAATTCAAATATAGGCAGTACAAATAAACAAATTAAAGATTTAAAATAATATTGAACCACCGAAAGTAGGTAGGTTGTGATTAATTTAACTTATTTAAATATGTATTATAAATAGTAGTATACCGGGTGGTGCGTCGCCGAGCGGAACATAGGAAATCCCATGTAAGTTTTAAAGGGGTCAATTATTGGCTCCCCTGTACATTTTACAGAAAAAATGTAAAATAACTTTTTGAAGAGACCAATCTGACAAGCCCCCGTGCCGAAACAGTTGTAGGGTAGCATCTGAAGTGATTTCAGTTTATTTCCCCACCAAGCCCATTCCGTCCATTCCAACTATTAAACGTATTACCGTACCGTAATAAATAATTCTAAATGTTCAACTATGTCCTGGAGCACATAATTCTCATCAATTTTTTTATCTCTAAAATCCGCTTAAAAATCTAGCAATGTCAAAATTTATTTGAATAATTGCTTATAATTAATGATGGAATCCGAATGATCTTCCGAACAATATTCGAATATAGAAATGTTTGGAATGATTCGAATATTTCTTTCGAATATTCGTATTTCAATCAGCTGGGGTATATTACCGCTACTTATCGGATGATAGTTCATTCGATTCGCGGTTCATTCATATTGAGAATAAAAATTTTCCACAAAATGTCGACCGTTTTGGCGGCCACTGTATACTATTCTATACACCACACCAATAATTACGAATTAAAACGAACCGCACCACCAATAACAGCAAAACAAATTTAAACTGTACAAGAATACGTATGCGAACACAACATCAACCGAATAACTAAAATAGTCGACTGAAATTAAAAGCCGAAACAAAATAATTCATTGTCCATCTTCCGACAACTGATTTATCCGAAATAATTCGTTATTTCGAAAGCAAATGCTTCAACTTTGGGGTAAGTCGACGGTCAGCGGTCGGCGCAATATATCGAATATCGACTGGCGTTGATCGGTCAATGTTTCATAATATGTCGAATGATATTCGAATATGAAAATCATCCGAATATGCCCATCGCTACTTATAATATTTTAAGTTTCATGGGAACCAAAACGAACCTACTTGAATCCGAGCTTGAATGCTCAGAATAAAGGTGAATTTACACTGTGCAAGCAGCTGCAGCCTAAACAGCAAAGGTTAACGCAAAACGTCAGGAAATAAAAATTTATAAATCCTGCTTTAAAAGAGACTTATTTTCAAAAAATAACTGTTTTTTCAGTTCTTGAATAAAACCTGCTGCTCGTGTGTTATGATTTCTCAGTTGTTGGATAAAACATTTTTTCTACGACTGTTTAATAATAAGCTTATTATTAACTAATTTTAAATAGATAATAACACTTATTACCTACCAGTGAGTAATGACTCACGGGTTATTACTCACGAGTTTGATGACCTCTATATAGTAGCATCAAACGCACGTATACACGCCTTTAGGAGTCAATAAGCACTGTCTAATATATCTAGTTTCAAAAAGTCGACCTTTAATAAGTGTCAATATATATAAAAATAAGAATTATTAACAAATTTCATTTATATGAAGAAAAAAAAGTTCATCTTTCACAATCCTGTGACCTTATAAGTGTATAAAAATAATAGTGTGCTTTGCCTGACAGAAAAATTGCTGGTTGACATCTGTTTTCACGGTACTATGACAACCAATGTTATTCACAACTGACGCCATATTTTGATTTATAGAATATATTAAAAGTTTTCGTTCGTTCAATAAATACCTAGGAAAAGTCGTAGAAAAAGTATAGTATTCTACTCGCTCTGATGAATTACGTCACTCGCCTTCGCCTTGTGTGCTATGACAACCAATGTTATTCACAACTGACGCCATATTTTGATTTATAGAATATATTAAAAGTTTTCGTTCGTTCAATAAATACCTAGGAAAAGTCGTAGAAAAAGTATAGTATTCTACTCGCTCTGATGAATTACGTCACTCGCCTTCTGCTCGTGACGCATACTTCATCATCGTGAGTAATAGCTATAATTACATGCTCATTGAATAATATGCAAGATCTAACTGCTGTTAAATATTTTAAAACAATTGCTCAAACACCCTGTATAATTATAAGAAAAATTTTTAGAAAACATTTTACCTGTGTTTTGTAATAGAGTTTATGACTTATGTTCCATTATCTTTTAGATTTGTGGACATTTTTATGTCACAACTTATGATCTATATTTTAATTTTAAATAAAAAAACACATTATTAGGTTCTTTATTTTATTTTTACTTGCATATTATGGGTGTCCGTAAAGTCTGAATCACCAATTTTTTGAGAAAACTACACACTTTTAAGAAAAGCTGAATCACTTTTATGTTACAAGGCGTGTTATAAAGAAATATAAGCATTTATACAGGGTGTTCCAAAAAAGAGATACTGTCTAATAAATCTAATTTCAAAAAGTCGACCTTTAATAAGTGTCAATATCGATAAAAATAAGAATTATTAACAAATTTCATTTATATGAAGAAAAAAAAAAGTTAATCTTTCACAATCCTGTGACCTTATAAGTGTATAAAAATAATAGTGTGCTTTGCCTGACAGAAAAATTGCTGGTTGACATCTGTTTTCACGGTAGGTACTATGACAACCAATGTTATTACAACTGACGCCATATTTTGATTTATAGAATATATTAAAAGTTTTCGTTCGTTCAATAAATACCTAGGAAAAGTCGTAGAAAAAGTATAGTATTCTACTCGCTCTGATGAATTACGTCACTCGCCTTCGCCTTGTGTGCTATGACAACCAATGTTATTCACAACTGACGCCATATTTTGATTTATAGAATATATTAAAAGTTTTCGTTCGTTCAATAAATACCTAGGAAAAGTCGTAGAAAAAGTATAGTATTCTACTCGCTCTGATGAATTACGTCACTCGCCTTCGGCTCGTGACGCATACTTCATCATCGTGAGTAATAGCTATAATTACATGCTCATTGAATAATATACTATTATGCTACTCGTGTGTTATGTTTTCTAAGTCATTTGAGAAGTTATACCACTTGGCCTAACGGCCGCTTGTTATACATTTTTTTCGCGTAACTTATTTTCACCATAACACACTAGTACCATAAATAACTATGAATTTTGCGCGGTCATTTCCTGTAATCGTTTGTTGTAATATAGCAAATAAGTTACCAGGGCCGTATTTAGGCGGTGGCGAAATGGGCGGCCGCCAAGGGCGCAGCCACCTGGGGGTCGCAAAATCGGCCATATATTTTTTTTCATTATTTATCAGTACCGTAGTCATATTATTATTATTTTTTATTGCCAAAATGGTAATTGTCTAGAAAGTAGCCGCAACTCCGATTTTAACCAAATTTGGTATCCGGGGGTTTTTTGGGGCGCTGATCACGAATATGAAAAATTTGACCAAAATGTTTCGTTTTTGAAATATTCGTCATCAATATCCATTAAAAAACTTAAAATATTGTATAAACACCTTTAAAAAACTTGTTTTTATATGTCCTTTACACCTTTTTTCTAATAAACTGCAAAGCTTTATTTTCAGATGTCGCGGCCATGTTTACTGAATAAATTCCTTATGGATTAGATAGTTGAGACGTTCGAAAGTAAGACTTTACTATTAAATGGAAAAAAGGCTAAAAATAAATATAAAAACAAGTTTCTTTGAGAGGTTTATTAAATACTATGTGCCAATTTAATGTAAAAATCAAGAATTGTGTGCAAAAAGAAGGAGAAATAGGGAATAAGATGTTAGTTTGGTTTCAACGAAACGTTACCGCCTAAAAAAATCCATATTCGTGATCAGCGCCCCAAAAAACCACAAAATTAGTGATGAGCAAAGCAAGACCAAGACCAAGACCGAGCTAGTCTTGGTCTTGGTCTTGGTCTTGCAAGTCTGGTCTTGGTCTTGGTCTTGCAAGCCCAAAGAAGGTCTTGGTCTTGGTCTTGCACCACCCGGTCTTGGTCTTGGTCTTGGTCTTGCTGCAAGAGGCTTGCTGGTCTTGCTTTTTTGGTAGTAATAATTTAAACTAAGCAATCTTGAATTAAATATATATTTTTTTAATACTTACAAATAAATAAAGATGGAAACTATATTTTTTGCTTTAAAATTTTTAAATATACCAATTTTAACCTTACATGTACATTTAAATTATTTGATTAAAAAGGATATTTTAAATATGGGGGTTTATTTATTTATAGCGCTTCATTTTAGTGAGAGGAAATATTTAAATTTTCTTTAAAGGAGCATTTAAAATTAAAGCAAATACAAAACTGAGTACTCTGAGGGCAGAGGCTAGATGTGAAATTTTCATGAAAATGATTCTGATATGTAAACATTGGTTTCTCATTCAAAAAAAAAAGTTATCTAGGAAGCTTTTCAGTTCAAATAAACTTTTTATATTCAAATTAGTCAAACATTTGCCGTCCAAATTTGTACAAATACTTTATAAACATTCTGCATAATAATATACAAGGTGGCTCTATAGTGCGACAAAGCTCGATATCTCCGAAACCGTTCATAATGGTAAAAAACTGAATATACAAAAATTATAGAAAAAAGGGAGTAAAATGTAAAATTATTTTCTCTTTCTGAATTTTCCGAAGAATCCACTACCACTCAAGAAAACTTCTTTATTTTTAGCTTTTAACCTAAAATAGAAAAATTATGGCAAAAAATTCGTTTAAAAAAATCGCTTCCCTGTATTATGCTGGAAATTCTTGAACTGTCATATAGGTACAATGTCGACGTAGATGGTTTTTTATCGATCATTTTAGGTTTTGACAAAAATGACGTCATCATTATACTTTTGGCATTGTTTTGACTTTTCCGTCTAAACCGGAAGTGAAATTTAAAATCCATTTATATAAAAAGTATTCCTATATGACATGACAAATATATTTTTTATTAAACCATCATTTTTACATTTATATCTTAGTTTAAAGGAGCAATCTAATGATGCCACTTCTTACAGTGTGGCACAAAAATAATGTATTTCTGGATTTAGGAAATTTTTGATCCACCCTGTAAGTGGCATCACTAGATAGCTAATTAAAATAAAAACATTAGGAATAGGTAAGTAATTTTCAGATTCCATAACTTTTGTACTTCTAATTTTTCTCTGTCGTAAACGGTTTTGGAGATATCGAGCTTTGTCGGACCATTGAGTCACAATCTTTTTATTTTTGAAACTTGTTACTGAATCTACTAGTTATCGTTGTTAGAAAATTTCATAAAAAAACGAAGTGATCGGTTTAAATATTATTTTATTAAAAAAACCTGTTACTCATAAAATAATCGCCTTTTTAGGCAGTTCTCGACACATTTTTTGTTATGTCTAATACCTCTGTATATTAAATATGAAAATTGAATATTATAATTTAAAAAAAGTGACAAAAGTGCAAGAGTCTTGCAGGTCGGTCTTGGTCTTGCGTAGTCTTGCACTCCTCGGTCTTGGTCTTGGTCTTGGTCTTGCATACCCCGGTCTTGGTCTTGGTCTTGCAAGCGAGAAGGCGGTCTTGGTCTTGGTCTCGGTCTTGGTCTTGCTGCAAGACCAAGACCAAGACCGCAAGACCAAGACCGGTCTCGCTCATCACTACACAAAATTAATAAATACATGTTATATGGTTTTTAATGAAATATTGTCTTGCATATTATTTAATGTATATTAATGTACGTTTTAGTAAGACTGCTATGCACAGTATTTTTGTAATTAGGATTTTATTGTTGAGAAAATTTATTCAGTATAATTATCCGCAAATAAGTATATATAGTTAATTTATATTCCATTTCTTTTAGTCAGATACAATCAGTTGTTTTGTGTAATCCATGCCTCTTTCAAATAGTAGGCTAATATTTTCGTATAAAGAAAATATAGAATTTGACACAAATTTCACCACAAAATTGGTATTTTAAAAAAACGTAATTTTAGGATCAGAAAACTTTAAACCTACTACTTTGCACTTTAATTTTGTAAAATTTTCAGGGAAAAGCCCCTGGACACCTCGTTGGGGGGTATTTCATACTCTCCAAATCCCGGTTTGTGTGGGGGGGGCGCAAATTTTAAGCTTTGCCAAGGGCGCGGCCATACCTAGATACGGCACTGCTAAGTTACTACTGATCAACAGCCAAAGCGCAATTATATTTTATATTTGTAATAATAAACCTTATAAATATTTTTTATTACAAATTACTTATGAAATTTTTAAATGTTCATTTATTTATTAAATTAAAATCTAAGTTACCTAATTTATTTTTTAGGGAATATGTTTACGTCAAGCTAACGGTTTCTGTATGTGGAATAAAAACAAAATGCTGTCAAAGTGTAAACTTCAACACCGAAAAAACTCGACTCATGAGGTATATGAAAGGCGAACTCCCGAAGTACCAACATTTATGTTACCATAAGAAATTGTTATTTATTGCCTCGACTTGATTATTATAAAATATGTAAATAAAACAAGGTCTAAAGGTATTTATTTGTAAGTACTTAAAGTTAGCCCAATCAAATAGTACTTTGTAGTAAGCATAAAATAGGCTATTTGGTTGTATTGTTTTAGTTGGTCTATTAGGGTGCTAATAACAGTAATCTGTGGTTTCCCACCAAAATTTTTGATGGGAGAACTTTATACAGCCCCAAAACCACAAATTTTTTGAACTTTTTTCCTTAACCCATCAATAAACGCATTAAAACTTTATGAGCTTATCTGTGAAGGTAATTCTGTAAAAATCTCATACGAAATGCTATTTACCATATTTGATGGAAATGTTTTAAATATAGTGTTTCAAATATATTGGTTTGTCAAATTTACATTGTTACGTTTTTTAAGTGCCTGCTGCACATATATTGATTAGAAATTAAAAGTTGGCAAGTCAAAGGCGAAGAAAATAAAAAAATATTTAAAAACAACAAAAAAAGAATCCAAAATAAATGTGAATCTAGAATGGGTCTAATAATTGATAAACCTAAGCCTGGGTATGGCCCCACAAATGATGGAAATACTGCTAGGCGCTTTTTCCATAACCAACAAATACGTGCAGAAATCACAAGAGTAAATTGTGAATTCATTGAAAATGTTTGTTTAATTTTAAAAATCATAGCATCTGGCTATTAAATTAATACAAATAAATTTAAAATTTTATTAGATCAGACAAGAACATTATATTTATCATTGTATAATTGGTACTATATGCCCAGTACAGTTCATAAGGTATTAGTTCACGGGGTGATATAATCGAATTTTTTGACTTACCAGTTGGTCAGCTTTCGGAGGATGCTTTGGAAGCAAGACATAAAGAATGTCGAAAAATTCGATTAAATAATGCCCGTAAGTGCTCTAGAATATCTGCAAATACTGATATAATTAGAACGCCTTTGTTAACATCCGATCCCCATTTAGCTAGCCTCAGAAAATTTAAATCTAAGGAAAACTCTACCTAATTCGATTTTCAGTTAAGAAAGTATGTGTTTATTAAAAATCCTGTGTCCTCCTATTTCTTTAGATTTTTCGTAACTTAAATTTAACTAAAGAATCAAGTAGTTCTGATTCAAAATAATTAGCATAAAATTTTATTTATGATTCATTTTTGATTATTTATTTTGTTTTGCAAGCTATTGCTAATTCCAAGAATTGGTTTTTATGTTAAGTAGTTTTATATTAAAATTTATTTACTTATATTAATATGTTTTATTTTACAATTTTAAAAAATTAAGTAAGCTCTGTTTTAATTCGACTACATTGTATACATAATCATGCCAAAAACCTCAACCAAAATAAAAAATCGGCGGATTTAAGCGTTTTTTGGAGAAAAAAATACCCGAATTTTAAATGAATTTATAGGTTATTTTAGGAACACACTGAATACCCCAGTCGTGGCACCAAAACTTTAAAACCCCTTAGAAAGTGTAAGGAAGGGCTGTAAATAACAATTTATTTTTGTTTTTAAATCGCATTTGGTGTAATCAGAGTTATGATTTTTGTCGCGTAGTATGAAAAGATCGTAACACTGTGCGTCACCCCTCCCTCCTACCTACGCCCCTCCCTGCTTCACTCCACCGCTTTAAAAACCAAACCTAGGGCTTTTTAAGTCAACCATTTTCAACCATAATTAATTTTATGATTCTTGTAATGCTTTGGACAACTTATAAAGAAATATGAAGGAGTTAATATGAGGATTTGGTGATTTTTTGCAATGTTGGCAAAAATAGACAATTTTTGACGGGCTGTAGCTCGCTTGCTGTAAAAGTTAAATAAGACTTTAGTTAATGAAAATTGTAGGAAATTTAATGCTCTTTTAAAAAGTACGGAAAAAAGAAAACGATGGGACTATTAGTTTCCGAGATATATCAAAAAAACTGAAAAAATTCGTGGTTTTGGGGTTGTAAAAAGTTCTCCCATCATGATGGGGAACCACAGATTACTGTTATTAGCACCCTAATTGACTAACTAAAACGATAACACTAAATAGCCTATTTCATGCTTACTTGGACCGTATTTTAAATGACAATTTGATTAGGCTAAGTCTGGTAAATACAAAATACTGCTAGTGAAGCTTTCCTTTTTTGTTACAATGTATTTATTTAGTAAATGGTAAAAATTTAGTGTATGTAATAATAATGTGTGAAAATAAAAAAGTTTTTATAAGTATAATAGTTGGGGGAGTACAAATTAAAGCAGTTTAAAAAAATAAATATTTTTAAATGTTGCTTTAAAAAATAATTTATTTAAAGTAAAAGTTGTAGAATTTAGAATTTTATTTATGTATAAACTTACAGAGTTTAATTTGTAATTTGTATATTTTAGAATACAAAATTTCAGTAGATGTAGTTGATTCGTTCACGTGCCACCGCCACCGGTGGAGCTCTATATCTAGAAATCTTGACGTCACTGTTGCGTATGTGTTAGGAGCTGTTTACGTCGAACTGAACCGGGCGAACCACTCGAACCACTCAAAGCACACGAACCACTCGAACCTCTCGAACCGGTCTAACCAGGATCAGGTTGATCAGGTTTAGGCTGTTCGAGTGGTTAGAGTGATTCGAGTGGTTCGAGTGGTTCGCCCGTTTCAGTTCGATGTAAACAGCTCCTAACACATACGTAACAGTGACGTCGAGATTTCGAAATAGGCAGGTAGGTAAAAATAACAACCGGCTTGCGGACCAAAAATAAGGGTTTGCTGGAATAAAATTTTCTGGTAATAAATAATTATTACGTGGTTTGACTCAAATAGGATGCGATTATTGGGGACCGTAAACAACAACTTCCAAACTATTACCTAGTTCTAGTTAGTTTTTGGTTGTTTGTCGTTAGGTTTTTCTCCTTAAATTGTAAATTTTCTTTATCAGTAATGTCAGCAAATGTCAAACAAAATAAAAAAAGGTCTGATATCTTAATTTTCCGATTTTATAGCCAAAAATAGGGTGGAAGTTGTTTTAGTAATTTAACCCAACCTTAAAGGGGGCATAAAACTTATATTAAGGTATTTTTTTTATAAAAAAAATTATTAGAAAAAAATATATAACAATGAACAGGAATTTTTGGTCCGCAAACCGGTCCTACATAAACTGGGAAAAAGTTTATACCTGCCTATTTGGTCCGCTATCCAGACGTCCCCATAATAATATTTATAATTCAATAAAATTTTAAAAAAGCTCCTTTGACTTGCAATTCGATTTAATATAATTATACCAAATAAAAAACACAAAGGGCTAAAAAATCGTTATAATGCTGTTGTTGTAAGTTGTTTGATTTATTTATTATTAATTTAAAAATAAAGACTTATGCTCGTTTAAGCTAAAACTTTTTAATAGTCTTAGATCATGTAAAGTATTCTACACGCATATAAGATTACTATTTACTCGGATGATTATATGCTTGTTAAATAATATACTATTATTTTACTAGTTATTAACTTACCATTTCCGTATGGTCTGGATAAAATGTTTGTTCTATTAATGGGAAGCTATCTTTTCCAAGACGCCTCTGAAGTTGGACTAAGTGGCCGAATACCCAAGGTTTATCCTGTAAAATAAATAAAACTTAAAAAATAAACAGGCGGTAAAAAAGTATATTTTATGTTAATTTCTAAACAAATATTTTCTTTTTATTGGATAGTTTTGGTTAGTTTTTATTACAGATCAAATTAAATGCAATAATTAAAGTACGTAAAATTTAAACTCTATACTTTTTTGGCTGTAATTTAATTGACATTTATAATAGGAAAAATTGTCATTTGAAACCATTTGACTTGTCATTTTGGGAATAATTTTTAAAATGCAATTACCAGGAACATATTTTTTATACTCTAATTTCTATTTGTTTATATCATAAACAGAGATGTAGCGTAATTATTTTTGGAGGGATCTAACTTTAATTTGTCAAATTTTGTAGGGTCACTTCGCAAGGCCAATTTATTATGAAAACAAAATATTGGAACTTCTTTAAAGGGTTCTGGAACTAGCAACTAGAAAGTACATAGCTTTGTTAAAAAGTAGGTACACTTTTAAAAACACAGACAGGTTTAGCAAGAAAAAACTCAGTTCCGAACCCGCAGATTTTCCAGGTGATTCAAAAAAACTAGTTCGAATTAAAAAGAGAAAAATTTCGGAAATTTCAAAATGTTCTTAAGGAGCACTTATAAACAAAACATAAAAACTAATTTTCGTAAAACACTATTTCGCAATGTGGTTGCGTTTAATCAAAGTAGAATATCTTTTAAAAATTAATGTTAACTATTAAATGACAAATGTTACTTAGTTCATATACCGATACGTGCATTTTAGTAAGGGAAAATATAAGGTTGGACCCTTATATTTTTTTTTTTCAATTTTTTTTGCTCAGTCCTATTAATCCCTACGGACTTGAAGATCGCCTGAAACAAAAAAGACAAAACCCCTCCAAAAAACAAAATATTTAAAGAACCAATGGTTTTTGTGAGTTTTTTTAATGTTTTTTTTAGGGGTTTTGTCTTTTTTGTTTCGGGCGATCTGCAAGTTTATAGAAATCAATAGGAATCAATAGGATTGAGCTGGCTCAGGTCGCTATACCCCGGAACCAGGACCGAAGTGATCCCATTTTTTTGAAACTTTTCATGCGAGTAACGCTACAAAAACTGGGACATGGTATACTATTTATAATTTAAATAGTATACCATGTTCCATCTTAATTATTTCTAGTTGTGGCCAATATACCAGTTTGTTGGATTAAATGGTGACCGTCTGGAATCTCGTCATATAATAATATAATAATAATAATATAATAATAAATAAAGTTAGTTAGATAATTATGTAGGAGCTTTTTTTTCTGTACTGACTATTGGTGTTTTTCTCTTAAATATTTTTCTTTCTTCTTATATTTAATAGTTTGCACAGTCGCAATGTACTTAAACACCAGTTACATTTGAAAAATTATACGTAATAAAGTAAATTTTACTTATTTCGTTAAAAAGTTGGGATCTGTGTGAGTACAAAAATTAAAATGTAAGGTAAAAAATCCGTCAAGATCTGTAAAATAAATAATTAACGCATTTTTTAAATAGGTCAAATATTAAATTTCGGTTTATTAGTGGCACATAAAGCACATAGTCTAGTTATTTATGTTATATTATTTATTGGCATGTTAAAAAGCTTTATTTTATACTGTCTGGTAGACTTTTGATTACATCATCAATTTGAGTCTGGTAGGTTAGTCATTACAGTATCAGAGCCGGTAAGTGTCACTAAGCAACACTTACTGGACTGTTTCATTTTTATAAATCAAATTAAACATTTAAAAACATGCCAACATGCATTTTCTTCCACCTGTTGACTGTTTCCACAGGAAAAAAGGTGATGCAATTTTTTAGAATATAATGTGATTTTTTGATTTTTGAAATCAAATATAATGATACAGAACGGACTTACAGTATGAAATAAAATGCATTACGGTACACGTCCGGTATTACGTGTTACAAGTACTCGTTTAGACATTCTTGACTCGGCTCCTAGCGTCGCCTTGTCTATAATAGGGAGATTTTAAGCCATCTTTTTGAACAGCAATACACCTTATTCGTTATACAAAGCATGCGCAGTAGCACTGAAATAAGCGACAACGTTATTAACAGACATTGATCAACCTTATTAAAGTTAAAGTTACGTTGTTTGCGTTGTGTTATTGTTTATACACTGTTGCCGCCTGTAGAACATGAATTAACAAGTTTTATCATAAAACACTTAAGTTTTGTAATAAAATCATGTCAAATCATGATCATTTTTATTATATTTATAATTTTTTCCTTACATAAAAGTAAAATATCTCATACAATTAAATGCAATGGCAACGTCCCATTACAAATTTAAGGAAGTAGAATAATATGCTAGCTTTGTGGAACTAACCTGAAACCAAACTTTTTTACAAATTGTGTTTTAAGCTGTGGTTTTAAGCAATAATTTCTGTTTTTAAAATGGATAGCCTAAAAAAGAGGCTAAGATTCGGAGATTTCGATTATGTAATTCTTTCATCTGTCACGTTAATAACCGTAGATTCTTCCCTTCGTCGAGATGGTTTAAAAACTAATTTTTGAAATGCGTCTATTAGCGTAGCGTGTTTACTTTATTAGCTGATAAAAGGATATAACGTTTAATGCTTAAGTTGTGGTCTAAAACCTCCATAATGTCTCGTACTGTAACAAGTAACCTACCGGACTTATAACGTAAATTACTATGAAAGCTTCATTATTAGCAGCTAAAGCCTATTTTATTAATTCAAGGTTTATCAATTTTTTTCAAAAGGCTTATGTCAGAGTATTGTTTAATATAAGTAAATTAAAACTTATTGATTTAAATATGCGAAATAAAAATATTTAAAAAATAAATTTACGCTGTTAATGTATCAACTGCATTCTTACCTACATCTTTTTTTGAATGTAGAAACACACTAAGGCAGGCAGTATTTCATTTACCACATTACCCCCAATTACTACTTTACTGTATGTTGAATTACTTTTTTGAAATAAAGGGTATTTTTACCTGAAAATTGTAAATAGCATTTAAGTTGTTGATACTTGGGACGCCTCCAAATTTCATACCGAGTAGTAGCTTCTTGTAATCTTCTCCTGCGTCTTTTAAATTTTGTCTTATCTAAAAATTAAAGAAACGTTATTTATAATTGGATTAATACACAGTTTTCTGGAGAAATTATTGTACAAATGAACCACTTTATTTGGATTTTACTAAATCGTTGTTTTTGGTGAACAAGTAGTTTGCAAAATAAAAGTATACAATACATTTCAGCAGCATAATAATATTAACTAAAAAAATACGTATAAATGTTTTCAAATAAAAAGTAACCAATTTGTTGTTATTTTTTTTAACCAGACATACTTGTCAGGAATAAACCCTATTAATTTGTTTAAAATATTGGCTATATATAAAATAGGTAAGGTTTTATTTTACAATGAACGGTAAAAAAGCAATTATTTGTGTATTTAAAAATAAAATTACAAAAATTGGTTACAATTTATTTTTATAATATGCCGGGGTAACGGTAGATTTTATTTTCATTTAATTAAAAATATAAATTCCCATTTTTCAGAATTAAAAAAGATTTTTTCCTATTGGTTCCTGAATAAAGTTAATCAAATTTAAATACTATTTATATTTAAGAAATATGTACTTTTAATATTTGAGAAACCATCTTTATCTTATAATACTATTATTAGAAAGTTATTGTTACTATTTGGGCTAATAATTATGTTTAAACTAAATTTTTTGCTAAATTTGTAAAAAAATCATGTTAGTCACTCTTGATACACTAAAAATAATATATTTGCTAGAGTACTATAAATAACGTATCAATATTTAAAGCATATTTGACTAATATCTGTTAATCTTAAATAAATATGTTATTAGTAATGTAATGTGTTAATAATTGTAACGTGTTAACTTATTTATATTTAATAGCATTGTGTATTTATTATATTGTTTTATTTAATTATTATTGTACAAATCCTGCTAATATATGTTTAGTTTTTTAATAGTTTCTTTTATCTTACACGTCGCAATGTGCCACGAATCGGACAAAGTCTGCCTGCGTTAGCTACCGAACTGCGGTGTGTATAGGTGTGTATACATACAGTGTAAGTCTATGAAGTGGGACCCCCCGTTTATTGCTTTAAATATTGAATTTGGGAAAAAATGTTTTATACAAAAATATTTTGGTTTTTGCTGCTCTATATTTTGCAAACAACGTTATGTATACAGGGTGTATCAAAAGTCGTACAAGAACAAAGTTCATTTTTTAAATGACTCCCCATATTTTTTGTTACATTTTTGTTTTCTGCATAAAATTCTATATATTTTTTATTCAGCATATCATATCCGTATGTTCAACTGTTTACGAGATATTCGCATTTAAATACAAATTTAGAAGGGAAAAATCCGCTCATTTTTTAATGTTGTTTAACGTTTCTATGGTTTCAGCGGTTTTTCGAGAGTTGCATAGTAACCATATATGCTATAGAGATTAATAAAAATGTCATATTGACAGTTTTATTAATCTGAAAAAAAATTGTTTTAATCGTTTTTTTCTTGTTTAAGGTTTTACCTATTTCTACTTATCATGTGATATCTAATTACCTATTAATTATTACTATGGGTTTTTTGTCACTCTACTAAAACCATAGAAACGTAAAACAACATTGAGAGATGAGCGGATTTTTTCATTCTAAATTCGTATTTAAATGAGAATATCTCGTAAACAATTGAATATAGGGATATGATATGTTAGATAAAAAATATCTAGAATTTTATGTAGAAAACGAAAATGTAACAAAAATATAGGAGTCATTTAAAAAATAACTTTGTCCTTGTACGGTCTTTATCATACACCCTGTATACATAACGTTGTACGCAAATATAGAGCAGCAAAACCATATTATTTTTGTATTAAACATTTTTTTCCAATTTGAATATTTAAAGCAATAAATGGGGGGTCCCACTTCACAGACTTACCCTGTAAGTATATTATAAAATGCTTTAAAAGATATAAGCAAAGAATTATAATAGTTTGATGTTATTGCTATTTTCCCAACCGCTTTGTTCACACATCGTCGTTGGTGGTTGGGCCCAGTAGGATCTTTTGGAACATGCGCTAGAGATGCCGGTTATCGGCAACTCTTGTTGCCACCGTATGGACCGGGATCCAAAGCTAAGATAAACACAAGGCTTAACTCAAGGTGTTAGCATACCGTGCTGATAAGTGTATGACATCCTGTGCCTTAAACAGGTGTCTCCAACGGTGCCTCTGAGATACAGGGCGACCTCTCAGAATATCTAGCCTTACCGCGGTAATGCGGGGCTCTGCTCTGGTGGACTATTACTTCCCTAGCTCCAAACAGAAAGCGGGCAGAATCGCTTTTATAGGAAAAAAGTGACAAAGGTGCGCTGAACGAAACGGATAAATCCGTTTCAAGAGGTGCTACTCAAGGTCACAAACAGACAAAGGTGCGCCGACCGAAACGGGTGAATCCGTTTCGTAAGGTGCCCCCGAAGTCACCGGTGCCTGTTTTACGGGGAAGGGCTAATCCATCCCGAACAAGCAGGTGCTTAGGTAGGGTTCCGAGCGGTCGCAGTGGAGGGCGTAAAAAGTCCACTCACTTTAAACCTACCTACATACCTACCTACCTATTGCTATTTTTAAATAACAAAATATTTCTTAAAAATATATTTTCTTTAATGTGATCGAAAAACCCTCAAAACTTCGATGTATCCAATTAAATAATATTTTTTTAGCGATATCCTTTATGAAAAATATGTTCTAAATATTGCACATATTCTTAAAACGGCAAAATATTTCTTGAAAAAATTTGTACACTAGCATAAAAAAATACGAGAGACTAAGACTACTAACTTGATAGAATTTTATTACTTTTCTAGAGGTACAATGTGTTTACACTGTTTAAATCATTCCTAATACTTCATTTTTAAGGGATGAGAAACTGACAGACTTATTTTTCGCAACTGCAAACATGATTGTGTCTCACGGCTAATAAAATTTAAAAAAAAATGTTGCCACCTTTAAATTTTCCTTGCGCATGTTATTTAAATAAGATTAAAGATATATTTTTAAACATTAATAGCATATTGAAGAGTATTCGCGTTATTAAAAGTATAGGATTTATTTTTAAAAATAATATATTTGTATAGAAAAGAGGAGAGTATGCCAGGACTTAGCTTTTCTTTGCAATTTCCTGTAATTATATGATAATAAAGATCGGCTATGAATACCTTTTTTGGAAAGAAGAAATAAAGGTTATGTTATTTGGGGCTAAAAACACTAAAATTTTGGGGCATAATATGTAAATTTATTTAACTTGAAAAATCAGCAGCATGCAAGGTTAGAAAATAAACAAATTCACCAAATTTAGCTGGCACACCCTTAACGGTTTTAGAAATAATACGCCAAACTTGGCTTTGGGCATCGGAAAATATGAGTTTTGGAGCTAGAAAAGGTATAAGGAAAAACGTAGGTTTATTTGAACACCTTTTAAAGGACTAGAGAAATTTTAATATATTTTAAAGAAAATATACAGTGCCTTCATTAATGTTTGTACACCACGTGACCACGCGATTTTGGTTTGTAAAAGTGGCTCCACTGCTTGGTTTCTTTCCTATTTACAATGTTGCCACGATGGAAAAAAGTTCATAAAGTTTTTGCCGACATTTATTTTTTTCTGTGACAATTTACCAGCTTCTAAACTCCGAACAAAGCAAAAAATGTTTAAATCATTATTACTGATTATAATAACCTCCTAAAATGTTAAAATTCCAAAAAATCGGAGTCAGTGCAGGTTAGTGGTCCAAAGAACACACCTTTTATGAGGAAAATATTAGTGTTGGCAACACAGCAAGCTCTTTTTCGACAGTAGACTTGACTGACACTACTGACAGACCATTGTTGGCGTTAGCGGTATTTGGTTTTTGGATAGTTTTTTTGGAAAAGTTTTAGATTTTTTTTGAACAAATTATGTTTGAAAACGAACCTTACAAGCTGAAAACAGTTCTTTTCAGAATTACTTTTCATATTTCTAGTTTTAAAGGTAAGTTACATCTGTTTTTGTTATTGAGGTTACGTAAATAAAACTGTTTTGTTTACTTTTAGAAAATGTTTAAAATGTGGACTGTGGAACAAGATACCTTTATAATAATGGCACATTTTAGAAGTGCAACTCGTAATGAGGATGGAACTTGGTCATATTCTCTCCAAAGTTGCATGGACCTGTTTAGAGAAAGGTTTCCTGAGAATCTTGTTGAGTACGAAACATTTGTCCATCACAGACATGTGCTAATCAATGGCTTTGAAAACAAGAATTGCATTTTTTAAGGGCAAGTCCACTGGAAGGCCTACCGTGCTTACAGAACCTGTTCTTGATATACATTCTCGAATGGAGCACATTCCTAAGAAATCAGTGGAGAAGTTGTCTACTCAGTCCGGTAAAGATACTATTTTAAATAAAAATTGAAATTAATGTTTACAGTGCCATATTTTGTTTTTTAGAAATGTTTTTGCCATAAAGCACTAACCAAAAACTTGGAAATGCATCAATATAAGGTCACAGTGTTGCAAGAATTCCTTTCACCAGATTTTAGAAAGAGGGTGCAGTTTTGTCAATGCTTTGATGAGATTCTTAACAATGAATGGTGTTTTGGCCGGACTTTCTTCTCTGATGAAGCGTGGTTTCATTTGCCCGGTTAAAATAATTTTCTGTACATTGTTTTATCTTAATTTCTTTTAGCATGTAATAATTCTCCTAATTTTTTTTATTATGTAACTTAGGTAGTGTAATTTATTAATAATGTAAAAATAAATCTAAGTCATGTCCATCATTTTAAGTCAAGTAGTTTTATTTAAATAATATGAATAAACTGTGTAAACTAAGAGTTAATGTGACTTGAGTTTTCCTATTAAGTTTAAATTGACTAAAATCCAAAGGTATAATAAAATATATTAACGGATCTTCGCTAAACCCTACATAGTCAAGAGAACATGGCACCAAAACAGGCCTTACGAGGGATTTTTTGTGCAGTAAGATGGATTCAAATGTGGTTTCTTGCATTCGAATTGTATAAACATATAGAAACTTTGTAAAACAAATTTAATTAATGGGAAATAAATAACTGCATTTTTGCATTAGAAAAATGCAGTTTCGAAATGCATCTTAAAGTTTGCAACTATAAAAAAATTATAACTAGGTAAATAATGATGCAAATGGGCTCGAATTTGTTACTCGGGGGGTTTTCGAGGTCGTTGAACACTCATATGATATTGACAAGGGCCTGGAGAGTACCTGGTGCGCGCTAAGGATGGTGTAAACGTCGTCTTCTAAAGTTTTACAACAAATCCTGCTAATGTCGGTCCAACTGTCGTAAAACTTCACTAGACCACGTTTACACTATCCTTAGCGCGCACCAGGTGCTCCGTAGGCCCTTGCCAATCTCATAGTCAGCATGTAAGCGACCCTGAAAACTCCCGAGTAACAAATTCTCATTTTCATCATTTACCTAGTTATACATTTTTTTATAATTGCAAACCTTAAAATGTAATTTAAAAATGATTTTTTTAACGCAGAAATGCAGGTTTTTATTTTCCAATAATTAAATTTGTTCACAAAGTTTGCAGACGTTGATACGAATCGGATGCAAAAAACCGTATTGAATACGGCGTATTCAAATTCATCTTACTGCACAAAAAATCCCTCGTTTCCTTGACTAGAATTTTTTGTACTTAAATCTAGCAAATTAAATTATTGACAAACAAGAGACTCAAAACTAAATGCATACAGAAATTATCCAAAAAGGCCCTAATAACTTGGTTCAAATTACAATTACTTAAAAAAATGATAAATGGTAAATTTTATAACCTTAAAAAAATGTTTTTGACATTTAAAAATCGATTTTAAAATGCACGGCGCCAATGAGTATTTCTAGGGATATTTTATTAAATTTTGTGCAACCTCTGAATAGGCAACCCGCAACATTTTTGGTCACGTGGTGTACAGACATTAATGAAGACCCTGTATTTGATAAATATAATATTTTTAAAAGGATTTTATTTAAAAACAATATGTAGGTATACAAAGAACGACTTATAATAGTTTTTGTGCAAATTAGGAAAGCCTTAGTACTTGCTATACGAAAGTCATTCAAAAAGAATATACTAAGCACACCCCTGAAAAATAAAATATAATTTATAAAACAAGGCGGACTTAATGCAAAAACGACAAAAAAAAACAAGTCAGTCCATAGCCAACAACTGATTACACAGCCCCACAAAAAAAATAAATGCTATGTATTCCCATTTAATTTTCGACGCTGAATCCGATCCCGAGTTCAGAAATTGCCCCCCACGTCTGGAATTGGCCCTAGGGGCCAAAAATGACCTCTATAGGGCCTGAAAGATGGATTTTGGGATGAGGCGAAGTCGAAGGTGCATTCTCAAGCCAATGCTGGATTTGTGGTCAAAAAGTTTATGGCCAACTAAAATTCCCCGTTTAAGACTGGAAAAATGACCCCTTAGGGCCCGGAAAATCGTGTGTTGGACTCCGTAATCGCAACAGTGGTATTTTTATGTACTTTTAAGTTCTGGAACTCACACTGTGCTCTAAAAGTTTATAGCTAACTAGAATTCTCCGTTTGGGACCGGGAAAATGACCCCTTAGGGGCCGGAAAATCGTGTTTCGGACGCCACAATCGCAACAGTGGTATTTTTATGTAATTTTAAATTCTAGAACTCAGTCAGTTGTCGAAAAGTTTATGGCCAACTGAAATTCTCCGTTATAGACCGGATAAATGACCCCTTAGGAGCCAGAAAATCATGTTTCGGAAGCCGCAATCACAACAGTGGAACTTTTATGTACTTTTAAATTCTGGAACTTGGACTGTGCTCGAAAATTTACTGTAGAAAAATACATTGGAAAAGAAAAGAGGCATTGGAATCGATTGATCGGCCGTTCAGAATCTTTTGGGTACCTGGAAAGACTATCACTCAGGAGTAATTCTTTAATTAAGGCGTGAACCGCGTGTAATGGAACCTTCTCGACCTCAAACCTACCTGCAGAAAATAAGATTTCCGACCTCGTCAGGGGTATTATTTTATGGGAATACCACGGTTGCGATTGCAGCGTCCGAAACATGATTTTCGGGCCCCTAAGGGACATTTTTTGGGTCCCAAACCAAAAATTTCAGTTGGCTATAAAGTTGTCAAGCACAGTCTGAGTTCCAGAATTTGAAAGTGAATAAAAATACCACTGTTGCGATTGCGGCGTTCAAAACATGATATTCCGGCACCTAAGGGGTTATTTTCTCGTTCCAAAACGGGAAATTAAAGTTGGCTATAAACTTTTTACAAAATTTAAAAGAACATAAAAATACTACTGTTGCGATTGCGGCGTCCGAAACACAAAATTCCGGCCCCTAAGGGGTCATTTTTCCGGTCGTATATGGGGAATTTTAGTTGGCCATAAGTTTTTTAAGCACAGTCTGAGTTTCAGAGCTTAAAAGTAAGTAGAAATACCACTGATGCGATTGCGGCGTCCAAAACGCGATTTTCCGGCCCCTAGGGGGTATTTTCCCGGTCCCAAATGGGGAATTTCAGTTTGCTATAAGCTTTTTAATCACACATTCGGCTCTGTCTTGAGAGTGCATCTTCGACCTCGTCTCATACCGGAATCCATCTTTCAGGACCCATAGAGGCCATTTTTGGCCCCTAGGGCCAATTCCAGACGTGCAGGGCCATTTTTGATCGGAATCGGATTCAGCGTCAAAAAATATATGGGAATACATATGTCCCAACCAAATGTCGGAACATTTATTCTTTTAGTGGGGCTGTGTTATTTTCACTAACGATTTTCGTTAATATATATATATATATATATATATATATATATATATATATATATATATATATATATATATATATATATATATATATATATATATATATATATATATATATATATAAATAATTTTATATATATATATATATATATATATATATATATATATATATATATATATATATATATATATATATATATATATATATATATATATATATATATATATATATATAAAAAAAATAAAGGGGGAGGAAGTCTTGGCCGACCAGTTAAACAACAAAATAATAAATTTCTTGGGTATCGGTCCGGAGGGGCTAATTAAGTGAAAAACTTCTTAGTTTAACGAGCTTTCGAAAATATTTATTTTCCTTTTCAGGTCCTTGGAAAAAAAAAAAAATACAATAAAAAAGCAAATCTTTCTCAATTTTGGTATACTTACAACTAAATGCATTATTTAAAAGTTGGTAACATCAACAACAGCTGAATTTTACAATGTATAGAAACAGGATATTGTTAAGTTTTCGAAAAATTCATATTAATGTTTTTTAGTTCTAAGCTGATACATTTTTTAAAAAATTATAATTATTATTGAATGTAAGACTAGTACAGAATGGATGGATTTCTATACCACTTTATTCGTTTCAGGGTCTTTTTTAGTTTAACATGTATTTTTTTAAGTTTTTTTTTTTTTTGGAATGCGAGTATAAGGTCCGGGCATATCTAGGTTAAAGTTAAGATATTGTTAACTTAACTGGAAGATAGATTTACTTATGACTGAATGTGCATGTAATATGTAAAATTGAAAAATTAGTAATGGTAAAAAAAAAATTTTTAAAAACAGTAAATATGTAGTGTCTTAATGATCACGAAACTCTTATCTCTCACATAAGAGCATGTGTGCATGTACGTGTATGTCTGTGTGAGTGTGTGGTATACCCTTATCTGTCACCCAAGGGTAAGTGTTTGTGAGTGTGTGTGCATGTGTATGGGTATGTGTGTAAACCCCTTTTCTGTCACCTAAGGGTTAG